>WAAB01002628.1:63722-101013 GCA_013389865.1 Piaya cayana
TTTTCTGAATTTAGTAATTTCTACAGAGTATTCTCTATAACGGACACTCCAAATCTGTGGTGTTAGTGTAGTCAAGCTTAAAGGCTTTTGTATACAATAGAATATTTCTAGTGGGAGGCAATGATGGCAAAGGTACTATCTGAAAGCATGGAAAAAATATATTCAAATTCTTGAACACAAACAGAAAGAAAAAATTACTCTGAGGATGCCTTTCAATTCCAGGTGAGTGCTTTAGTTGCTCAATTGTTTCTTTTTGACCATAAATTGTGACACTTAAGAGACTGCTACTATCAAGACATTAGTCTAATTCATAATAAATTTGCTGGTACCTCTTAAATAAGAAAGCATGTTTTGGCAGAAAACTACCAGTGATTCTAACTGTGAGATTGTAGATTGAGGAAATCTGTGTTGATGTGTGTAAGAATCATTTGTGGTTTAAAAAAATAAAAGGAAAAGGAGAGGGAGAGAGAAGATGCTCAAGTTTTGAATTGTGTAAGTATTGTAAAGCAAGAATCATTTTTCCAGTGCTTTCCATCTTTGAAAGCAGCATGTTTTACTTAAAAAAGAAAATACAACAGTAGGTATTAAAAATTACAATCTGTTGACTGAAGTATAGAAGTCTTCACAACAATCTTTCAATTTTTATATGAATAGGCATTGTTCAAAATAAATCTATTGCTCTTCATAAAATATATTTTATGAATAATTATTTGTCTACAGATATGTAAAACCTTCTCTTATGTTCAGGACTATGTGTATTTGTTGCTGTAATCACTGTTTGGTGGCATCTACTATGTACTCTGGGCAGCCTGGGTCTTCCAGCGGACTAAGTTGCTGAAAATATTAGTTTTATACTATGAGAATCTAACATGAAAGTAATAAAAAAAGGAAAGATACAGTTAAATAAACTTTTGGGTTTTTTTAATATGCCCTTGGCAATAAAAATAATCTTGTCTAACATTTTTGTTAACTGTTTGCAGGATGCTTAATTATAGTCTCCATTAAGTCATCTGAAGTTTATCGGTATTTTTTGGCAACTAACACCGACTTTGTGATTTAATCGTAAAATTGGTTATTGTTATAGCCTGTTCTCAGACTTTTTGCTAGTTATTATTCCTTCTGATTAAGAAAAAAATATAAGCGAAAAACATTTGCTTTCATTCAAATCATATACTTAAGAGAACATTCTAATCAAAATGTATCATGTTATTCTAAATAAGGTATTATTTTTTTACCAAGTCCACAATTTACTTACTTTGTAGCAATAAATGGTAAACAATACCAATAACTAAATAGCAACAGTAATAATGGAGTGGTAAATATAATCTGTTTTACTTGAATAAAAAATGTAACTGTTAACTGATACTCATAGAACTTAATAAAATATATGCTCTAAAAGTCACCAACACAAGTCTTTATATTGCTAGAAAAGACTCTTATTCTCTGTTTAATTAGAACTATACTTGTCTGCTAAAAAAAACCCAAACCCAACAGATTCTGGCATTCAAATTTACCTCAGTTCTAAGCATCACACATAGCATCATAAAATAAGATAGGAATAATAAAGAAGTTTGGATTCATCCCTCAAATGTAACATCCACTTCATAAATTTCAACTCTAATCCCATTGTTACCATGCTACTTAAACAGTAGGGTACAAGGATAGATAGAGAATGAACTGGAGCTAGGCTACCATCTTCTGCAGAATATCTATTATGCTCCTAACTCCTTTAGTATCTATGTTCCGCCTTCATCTAAAGGAAGACCTAGGTTTGACATGATAGGTCAAGGTACATGAGTTTTGAAGAACCTCAGTTTCTGAGAATATCTCAGAAAAAAAAAGTTATTTAACTTAAAGTGAAACTCTTCTTGTGTATTTAGAATTTTAAGGGAAAATTAGACAAATGTACATTTAAAATGGAGCACAAGCAGATGGAGAAAAATTCCTAGTTTTTATTTCTACAACTTATCTACCACCTCTGTTTATAATTAAAAATACAATAAATATTATTATATGCCTTGCCAGTATTTTGCAGATTTGAAGATATTTTTGACTTTTGAATGCTCTTCTCAGCCTTTTAATAGTAGGATGGCAATACTGATACCAGAAGCAGTCAACACACTCTAGTAGGGTTTGGGTAAATAAAACCCAAGACTGAAGAATGGTATTTTAAAAAGATACACCAGCAAAATGCTGTTATCTGTATGTCATACCATATAAAAATGTTACATGTTAACTGGAAAATTCCAGGAAAGTCAAGGACACTACACTTAAATCTGATAAAAGATAATATGATTTTACTTGGCATATAATGAGAAGAGAAGGCTGAGAGGAGACCTCATTACTCTCTACAACTACCTGAAGGGAGGTTGTGAAGAGGAGGGAGCTGGCCTCTTCTCCCAAGTGACAGGGGACAGGATGAGGAGGAATGGCCTCAAGCTCTGCCAGGGGAGATTTAGGCTAGACATCAGGAGGAAGTTTTTTACAGAAAGGGTCTTTAGGCATTGGAATAGGCTGCCCAGGGAGGTGGTTGATTCACCTTCCCTGGAGGTGTTTAAGGCACGAGTAGACGAGGTCCTGAGGGACATTGTTTAGTGTTTGATAGGAATGGTTGGACTCGATGATCTGATGGATCTCTTCCAACCTGGCGATTCTATGATTCTGTGATTCTATGATTCTATGATAATTGACTAGTGTATTCACTGCCACAAGTTAATACTGACATCAAGAGGAGTACTGATACATGTAGGAATCCTGTATGGAATGTAAGAAAATTCTTAGTTACATAGTAGAGGATAAAATAAATGTAAACCTATAAGTTCTAAGGTATAAATTAATCACAAGCTGACAGCAGTTAGAAATAAATTTTTGCCTTGGACAAGTTATTCCTTATATATTTCAGAATTTGCTGCCTCTCTTTCTCTGATTAATCTGGTTGTGTCATCATCAGAGGCAGTGTATTGGGTTATCTGAACAATGCCACATGGCAATTATGCATCTTTGACTTTCACTGACAGGTTACTATAGTTCTCCTATATTATGCTGCTCTAGAAAGAGAAAAATGAAATAGATTTTTACAGTATTTAGATGATCTGTGTTTCTAGGAAAGGTCATTATATCAACATATTATAAATTATTCAAAATACTCCGTAAAAGTAAGATTTTTCTCAGCACATTGTTAATGCTCATACATGTGTTCCTAAGTAGTTTTAAACTCTTTTCTTAAAAAAAAAATCAGCTAAGAAAAGATAAAAAAAAAGGGGAAAAAAATGTTGTTTTTGTTAGGGGAGAATAATAACCGGGAAGAAACTTGAAGCTACTATTCCTGCTCTTCCACCTTCAGGAGTTGAGGGTGATAAATCCACTTCACACTGATCCAGACTTCTTAAGTTAACAACATAGCTCTTGACAAATCTGTCTTTTGCCAGTTGTTAAATTCACACAAGGGTCTCAAAGTTTTACAGACCAGATTAATACTTTTCTGTAATTGCCCCTACCTCAGATAATGATAGTACAAGAAGGCTAAAATCCTAGAGACACATGCTTCCTGTCACACTTGGAAATACCAGTGTGATGGTTTGGGGCGAGAGTCCCCTTAACTATTGTTTTTCAAGCTGCATAATTTAATGGTTGAAGTTGTAATAAAATGCTAATGCCTAACTTCTTTAATTAGACAATAGAAATAAGTATAATCTTTTGCAATATCAAAAATGTGGGGTTTTACTGTTAAATGAAAGTATATATTATTTTGTCTTGGGTGTCATTGACTTAATTTCCCTTCTATAAATAAAATGCATACTTTAAACATCCAAAACAAAGTGAGGATTAAATTTCTCTAATCCAGAGTTTTGCTACATCTTCCTCTTCCCCTTTCACTTTCTAGTTACTATTAATGGGCTACAGAAAAATAGTTTTGTTCTGATTTTTCAAAAATTTGTTTCAAAAAATGTTTGAGCTTACTTGCTCAAACACCATACTTTCACACTTTGAATTTGACGGCTTATCTACTGAATAAGGTGTTAATTAAATCTGATTATATCTACCCAATTTTAGCACATAATTTATATCACAGATGTAACACACAGGATAGTTTGGCTTGATTTGCCTCTTTTGATCAGGAAAGACTTGGAGCTGCGATAGCACAGAGAATTGTTTCTTCTTCTTCAACAGGGAGCCCTTTATATTCAGAAAATAGTCATGGGAAGGATAGTACAATCTATTTATGGTTTGAACTAATGGAAATCTATACTTACAGTGCTGCTACAATTTCCGAGACAGTGAAACATTAAACCAAAGTATCTCCAAAGTCTTCTTCCAGATATCCACACTCTACTAAACACAGTTTCTTTCACTTATGAAGTCATTTACATATATTTAAAGAGACTGCAGTTAATTTGGTGGGGAAATGTCATGCAAAGCTATGACTTATTGTCAGTAGTGACATTGTTGTCTTCCAATTCCTCAGTTGAAAACACAAACTTCAAGTGATTTTCTGTTGCAATTCCCCATATGGCCTTCATTTTGATCATCAGCCCTGTATGGAGTTAACAGTATAACACTTATATTTGCTCATGTATTTAAACAAATCTTAAAAAGCAATATATATGGGGGGGGGTTTGGCTCCATATAATTACAGAAGTTAGTCAGTTTAGTGACATTCTTTATGAGACAAAGAGCATTGCTCTTTGGTTCAAACTGTGGGACATTTAATACACCACCAGATGAAAAGGATATTGAATGTATTCAGCACAGAGATCACTAGGCTTTTATGAACTATGTTTCTACAGCTTCTAAGAAAACTACTTACTGTTTCTTCCAGCTCCAGGGGAAGGGATGATTTTAAATCTTAGCCAGTATTTTGGTGGAACCACTCAACAAAAAACTGAGACAGGTCTTTTCAATTCATTCAATTAGGTCAACATAGAGTTAAATTTTGAGCCATATTCAAAAAGCAGTTAAATTGTTTTGATCTTTTGGAACCAGAATTTTCACAACTATTTAAGAAAACTTGACAGTAGTTCTACTTTTCCTTCTAAATTCATTTTTTTTCAAGATCTATCTGAAGAAATTGTGCATGAAATCGAGTAGACTGATACAATAGTATCTGTCCAGGTTTGTTTATTTGATGACCTAAAGTAAATTAAGTACTCCAGTATTCAAGTCACCACAACAATCCTATTCCCAAAATAAAATGATATCTTTAATCTGTCGAGTGTTGCAAATATTCAAGGGTTGATATATTGCACTTTGCCACAGGTTTGTGTGTATTCTGTGAACAGGTGAGAATGGAATTGCAAAGAGGTGTGATAACAGTTCTGTATCTAGCACATTCATCTGAAACACAGTACTACTGAAGTACAGTAGTATATTATGTTGTTATGATATTTTTCTAGTGGTAAATTTAGACATATTTAGGTTTCTGAGTTCCTCTGTCTAAACAGCCATAAAATGGAGTATGTTAAATGGGTAATAAGAAAAAACATAAAAGCATGATGAAAGATGACTGTCACAAATTAGGGAGATTAATATTTTGAGCAGGTATGTATCACATGCACATAGTTGACAGGTATTTGATAGACTTTTTAAAATGTATGGCTTTAATGACTCCCCAGAATCTGCAATATTGTCTCACAAAAGAGATATGTGTCATGCAGAGTTTGAATTCCTTCTCATTCAGGACTGTAACCAGTGGAAAGGACCCATGCTGGAGTAGCTCTTGAAGAAGCTCTTGTATCCTGTGGGAAGGATTCATGCTGGAGAAGTGCACGAAGGACTGTATCCCACGGCTAGTGTGGTAGGTTGACCACCAAAGACTCTTTATCACTCTCGCTCCTCAAGTTGATAGGGTGACTAAATATAACAAAAGGTTTGTGGATCAAGATAAGACCAGGCAGAAATCACTCAACAGTTAACATCATGGGCAAAATAGACTCCATTTGTGGTAATTAATTTATTTTATTGCCAATCCAATCAGAGTAGGGTAACAGGAAATAAAACTAAATCTTAAAACACCTCCCCCCACCCCTCTCTCCTTTCCCGGCTTAACTTTAGTCCTGATTTTCTCCTCCTGCCCCTGACTGGCACAGGGTGTTGGGAATGGGGGCTGAAGTCTGTACATCACATGCTGTCTCTGCTGCTCCTCCCCCCTCACGCTCTTCCCGTACTCCAGCACAGGGTCCCTCCTATGGGAGACAGTGCTCCTTGAACTTCTCCAGCATGAGTCCTTCCAGCCGCCTAGAGTTCTTCACAAACTTTTCCAGTATGAGTCTTTTCCATGGGGTGCAGTCCTTCAGAAACAGACCACTCCGGTGTGGGGTCCCTGTGAGGTCAAAGTCCTGACAGTAAAGTTGCTCCAGCATGGGAGTCCACTCTCCACAAAGCCACAGATCCTGCCAGGACCCTGCTCCAGAGTGGGCTTTTCATGAGATCATAGCATCCATCAGGTGCATCCGCTGGCTCTAGCATGAGGTCCAAGTGCAGGACTTTAAGTATATTACTAGACCTTAAAAACTCTGACTGATCTTCCCTCATACTCCATGTCCAGGGGCATGTTTCAGCTCGGATATCTAATCACTGTCCATTTAAAAACATTTAGAAACATGGTGACCCATAACCAAAACCAGCAAGTATACTACTAATTTCTCAGAATGTTTCGTCTTCTATCATATATTTTGTGTCTAAATCATTACAGATGGGATCCAGCAGACAGCTGGAAAATGCATCTTAAGTTAGAGAGGCTGCAGTGCTGCCAGGATCTCTGTTGCAGAAGGCAATTGCAAATTTTGGAAATTGGTCATCTTGCTGAACACTTTTAAAGTTATAACTTTGGAGACCTTGGAATCATTGTTCTAAAACATATACTTTACAATTATTTGAAGCAGCTTTTAATAAAATGTTTACCTTAGTAATTACAAGATCTCATTAACTCTTTGCTGTTACGCTGTGTTTTCCTGAATTTATGATTAGTTATGCACTCCAAACCAATGGATTACTGTCTTATAATACAATCATTACTCCTATGCAGTAGCTTTTTCTGTCCTATAAAATGGCCAGACAGTCTGTTAGAATCTCTTCTTTGTGATAAATATCACTATTGCTTTTGTAGGCATAAGTTTTTTATATAAGAATATAGGTGCTTTACCTAAGATTAGTTTCTACCCTAATGAAACAAGAACATACGAAATGTGAATCAAATTTTCCACTTGTTCTTAGAGCAAGATCCAATATAATTTGTTAAGACAGATTAATAAAGGAAATTGTATTCAAAAGATTTCTGAACATTGTGCAGATCTCAGAAGAAACTTATTCCCTACTGTCTTCACTGGATTTGCAGTATATGGATTCTGCAGGAACTTACAGGACAAGACAACTTGTAAACTCTGAAATGATTAATTTTGATAGCTAAATTTTGTGGAAGCATTTCGTTAGACAAAAGATGTTGAATATGAGGCCAGTTCAAGAGTGATTCTTTAGCTGATTATTAATAGTAACATAAACTGCATGCAGTTCAGCATTAAAGGTGGTAAAATGGCTAATTGAAAACAAAATGTATCATATGTACAAGCCAGGGTCATGCCATCTGGAAATAACACCTGTGAATAAGGGAGAAAATGGAATGGAACAAGTTGTCTGCTTTCTGTTCAGTTTAGTGAACCTAAAATAGATGAAAACTCCATTCAGTCTTGCTACAATATTAAGATTAAAGCCATGCAGTACAATAAAGTACTTTCTGTCATGGTTCATGCATTTAAAAGATGACATTTGTAAGAATAAAAGAGAAAATAAGATGAGAAAAATATGTTAGATGATGAACTACCTAGCTTAGTAGACACCTTGAATAGTCAGGGACAGAGAATAATTTCGAAAAGACTTGTAAGAAGACAGACATTAAAGGCTAATTTTCAAAGCACTTATACTATTAATGAAAGCTTTTGCCTCCACAATTACAGAGCATAGTTGTTGTTTAAGGTCATCTCCCATTTGTGGAAGTAAGTACAGACTGGGAACATTGTGTCCTCTGGGTTGCTCAATGTATGTTTTCTTCACTGTGCTTGTCTTTGAATCATAGAATCATAGAATCACCAGGTTGGAAGAGACCCACCAGATCATCGAGTCCAACAATTCCCAGCAGTCTCTAAACCATGCCCCTCAGTACCTCATCCACCCACACCTTAAACACCTCCAAGGAAGGAGAGTCAACCACCTTCCTGGGCAGACCATTCCATTGCCTAATGACTCTTTTTGTGAAGAATTTTTTCCTTACATTGAGCCTGAACCTCCCCTGGTGGAGCTTGAGGCCATTCCCTCTTGTCCTGTCTCCTGTCACTTGGGAGAAGAGACCAGCTCCCTCCTCTCTACAACCTCCTTTCAGGTAGTTGTAGAGAGCAATAAGGTCTCCCCTCAACCTCCTCTTCTCCAGGCTAAACAACCCCAGCTCTCTCAGCCATTCCTCATAAGGTCTGTTCTCAAGCCCCTTCACCAACTTCATTGCTCTTCTCTGGACTCNACTCAAGTGCAGGGCCCAGCACTTGGCTGTGTTAAACCTCATGCCATTGGACTCTGCCCAGCAGTCCAGCCTGTTCAGATCCCTTTGCAGAGCCTCCCTACCCTCCAGCAGATCCACACTTCCACCCAGCTTAGTGTCGTCAGCAAACTTGCTTTGAACTTGTAAACAACTAATGTCAGCAAGGTCTTCTATTTTTTGTTTGTGTAACACAGAATATTTTGAGGTTCATAAAGAATAATAAACAGGAATAATGCATTAAACTACATCCAGAAAGTTATATTTGGCACTTTGTATCACATAGACAAGGTTGCTTGAATATATTAATATTAAGCAAGAAAAAATGCAGAAGGTACTTTTTTTTTTTTATGTGCTCCATTCCAGCAAATAGTTATGTGCTTTTGATTACTTTTATCCATGAGGATAGTCAAGCCAGGTCTGGAAGGTTTGGTTCTAGCAAGATTGTCTACATAGGTCATGGTTAAGCATCATTACACTAGCCAGCCTGGGACTTACCATATTATCAGTAGTTATTGTGTCATGTTACCTAAGAATCAAACTATGAGGCTATATATAAAAATATATACATGTACCATTTGTTATTAAGAAGTTATAGAATTATTTTAGTATGGTTTCACATGAAGGAAACAATGAAATTTCACTTATGATTGGAATTATTAAAGTATGTTTAAAATGCAAATATTCATAAGACCATACTAAGTCTGATTGTTACTATTAAAAGAAATTTTCAGATTTAAGAAACTCTATCTCAGTAGACTTTTCTCAAGACTGCAATTTTTAATGAGGATATCTTTACTAATGTAAAATTGGAAGTTTAACCTATTTATCTCAAAGTCTAGATTCCCTGGTTCCTTGTAAAATAGTTCTGCATTTCTTCATAGTATTCCATACTATCTATAAATTGTGCTAGTTTTCATTTGGTCTCTAGCATTTCTGAATAACTATGTACACATGAATAAAACAAGCTTGCCTGCTATGTGCTGATACTAGAGTACTAAATAAGTGCAAAAAATTGGTGAATCTTTTAGGACATTCATTGAAAACACTGTTTATCCTCTCTATGTTGAGCAAATGCAAAAACATACTCTGCTTTTCTTAGTTTCTCAAAATCCTCTGTTTAAAAGGCTAACATTTACTTGAACTATGGGAAGTAGCTTTTTTTCATGTATGTCCTTCATTTACAGTTTAGGTACAGGGCTCCAATTTGTTTCTTTTGCTTCCTTTTTGGCTTTCTTTCTTTTTTTAATGAAGAACTATTCCCGGAGGGAAAGAGCAGATCAAATCAGAAGGCAGGATATGAGGATATGAAATCCACAGCAGGGGTATATTCTTTCTTATAAACCTGACTCCGGGAGACAGGCAAAGATACAATACGTTAGTATTTATTAGGATCTTAGGTCCTTGTTAAAATCTTTTATCAAAGCATGATTTTTTTTCAATAACTTATCTCCTAGTCAAATTATAACCAGGATGCAGAAAGACATTCAGCTAATATTAAGGTAGTATTTTCAGGATAAAATTTGCTTAAAGCTGGGAAATAGTTGGGATTTGGTTTTGGGCTTTGGTTTTGGTTTTTGGTGTGCGGGGTTTTTTTAATTATTATTTTATTTTTGTATTCTGAATAAGTTCCAATAGAATTTTGTCACTGGACTTAACCAATTTCAATGTTACAACTGAAGATTGCTATGAAAATTTGGTTATCATTTTATCTAACCATTCATCATATGTAAAATTTAGTTGTAAGGGTTTAAGGACAAGGATAGCAATTTATTATATGTTTATACAGTAAACGTTACTTTAACAGAGAAGGTAACTAGTCGTAGGAGCTAAAACAACTTATTGGGATATAAGTAAGGAAGACTGAAATCTCATTTTACTCTTATGATGTACATGAACACTCTTCTAAAATTATAATGCCTACAATGAAATAGTATTAATGAAAAGAGTAGAAAATAATGATAATAATGATTGCAGACACATTTTATTATAAATAATGTTGCTATAATCTTTGCAAGGTGCTTGAGAAGATTGCAGTGACACGTACTGGCACTCCAGTTCTGTATGATATTTAAATTCATGCCTGAATTTAAACATGTGAATGACTGCATTCGTTCAAAAGGTACTACCTGTGAAACATAATGTTAGACATATGTAAGACATTTTAAATAACTTGCCTCAGGCTTAAGGTATTTATTTAGATATGCACATGGGTGTATTTTGGCAAGGGTCAGAATTTAAATTTCATAAATGTTATGCTGTTTTTAATGCATAGGTACAAACATACTACAACATAAATGTTAAACAATATTGTGGTTATTAAATATCTCTTTAGAAAAATAATGACAGGGTTATAAGTGAATTCTAAAGAGGCAATAACTATTCAATGCTACATAGCTTTGTGTGTTGCAGTCACTTATGTTTGGACTGCAATTACATAATTACAAGCTGCCAGAAAATGATTGAAGGGATTTATGTTCATGATTTGGCATAAATACAGTTATAAAATGAGTGCACAGCAAGATTTATTTTTCCTGATTTAAAAAAATATAATAAAAACAAATGTTTTGTTACTAAGATGTGGAAGTAAATGTTTGATCCTTCAGTATGCCAGTATCTGATTGTAAATCAACCATCTTGTGTACATTTGCAATGCTTGAAATGTTACGATCTGAGGCACAGACAAATAAATCAAATCCAAAATCTGATGATGTAAGAAAAATGTTGATCAAAATATGAATCTAGTATGTGTCTGATAAATACATTTCTATTAGCTATCAAAACATGTAAGCTATAATTTCCTCAAAGAGTCTTTTTAAAAATAATAATAATAGGTAAACATGAGAAATCAAAGGGCTTAAATATTATCCCACTTTTTTAATTCTTGATAAAACTACTGTTGAGATCAGTATCAGTGCATATAAAGTATAGGACTTAAAATACCTAAATCCAGCTGCAAGAATACAAAACTGAAAATAACTTTTCCTACAGCTTTTGTATTTGAACATGGCTAGAAAGCAGAAGCAGAGAGAAGAATGAGTACATTGAAAACTAATTGCAAAGGTAAAGAGCACAATTATCACTAGTACTATTTACTAGTGCCAAGATATGGTTAAGGCATTTATAATGCTGACAAAAAAATTATCAAACTCAAAATCTGGTGGCAGTCCTAGCCTAATGATTTTAAATACCTTAAAAAGTGAGAAAAGTAACAATTCTATTTGCTTTCTGATTATTAGAAATTAGAAGTCCTTTAGTTCAGAGGAGCAACTTGGTTCAGAAGAGCACCCAAATAGTGTCTTTCTTCAAAATCTAGATCTGAAATGCTCATGAAGATCTGTGTAAGGCTAATACTGTGTAAACACATTCAAGAAAGACAGTCTTTTGGCCTTAATGTGTACATTTTAAACTTCACAGTTTAAACACAGTAACTTACATGTGTAATGTACTGTTTAGAAACAGCATTCCAGATGATGGTGACAATTTCAGTAGGTACAAAACATACAGCAGAAGAATATGTGTCATAGAAGCATTTATTTCCCTATCATTGATTTGTTCTGACATAGATATTATCACCAAACTTTTCTTTGTTTCATTCACAAAGTTAATATTAACACAATATACAAAGACCAGAAAATAGGTGCAAGCACTGGCACAGCATTGTCACATCATTTAATTTCTAGGTCAGGGGATGATTGTGACTCAGGCAGGAGGCATCCTCCCCCAAAATGCCTGAGCAGATTCTAAAATTATTAATGGTTGGGGAAAATGTCCTATAAACAAAACTTATCTTAATTTGAGGAAGAAAAACATCATACGATTGTGGGTTGTGCTATATCACTTAATATTTACTTATTTCTTAAGCCTTGATTCTTAATCCTTTAAAGTGTACCTGCTGAGAAGGGATTGTATTTAATTACCTAGTACTAGGCATGCTCCAGAAAGTTTGGTAAATTGATACTTTTGTACTCTAGAAAGTTAGAAGTAGTTTATAGATTTAAAGTGTAATCATCCAATAAAGGAATTAATACCAACATGCTCTGTGGTTTTGTTTTGAGAATGTACACATTAAAGAATTAAAGCTGGTTATGTCAGTTGTTGATAGTGTCAAAAAGAAAGACTCTGGTGTTCTCACAATATAATATTTATTCACATTTTAAAGTACTGTAAGAATTCAATTGTAGTTACTTGTGTCCGGTGACTAGGAGCTACGAAATTAATTCCTGGCCACCTAGTGCATATCATCATACAAGATACAAGAAAGCAAAATTACTAAGTAGATTGTATATTTCTCACCCTTGTCCTACATGGTTCCCTGTTACTTTTTTTTTCATTCTAAGCAATTTCCTAACTCACATGATTATACTTTAAACTGCAGAAAAATACCTTTTTGGAACACCACTAACCACCAACCAGTCAGAAAGGAAGTCACTAATATTCCGCATATTGGTTTAGGTCACATCACCACAGTTCCTTTTTCTCTGTGTATAATATAATTATAATAAATTTTTGCTCATCAATGTCTCATAATATCCTCTAAAAATTTTCATGAAAGCAGCAATTAAATGCCATACTAGCACACTTCTTTGAGGTAGAGTTGAATATTTATAGATATTTCCCATAGTTAAAAATAAGCTTACTGTGGGTTTTTTTTACTATCTTCAACTAACACCACATATTCATCTTTATAGGAAGAATCAGCAAACTGATGAACAAGAATTTTCACAACTTTTACTATCAGAACTGACCCATACAACTGACAGATGTTCTGCATTTAAATACTAGTATTAAAAATTTTACTTTGTCTTCCCTCTCGTCCTGTTTTACAAGAAAATTAAAATGTTCTACTTTTGGAGCTATGATTGCCTTCAATGTCTGTAAATGATTCACTCAGAACAAACAAACATCCCCAGGAGTGCTGTTCTTGCATCTATCTGCTTCAGGTAACCCTGTGGGCTAATGTCATCTTCTGCTTTCTTTCCTTTTTCCTCTCTTCTTCCTCCTGAATTTGTTATTGCATATAACAACTGTCTTTCCCCAGGGCAGGAGCACATTCAGAACAATATCCTCATGGAGTAACCTCTGGCACTAGATATTTGCATGATGAAATTGCCCTGTTCTTCAAAATCTTTAGATGTTTTCCGTGTCCTGGTGCACTCAGCAAAATAATAAGAGCACTACAAACAAAAATGTTAGAAAAAAGTAGAACGATTTTACTTAAGTAAATATAGTTTCTTTTACAACAAAATCTCTAACAAGTACATGTTGAACTGTGCTGGCTTTCTAACTTCATTTCAGTCATCTTAAAATGTAATTAAAGGATGGATTATTGTTTTTACCTTTGACTTCTTTTGATTTAATTGCTTTGCAGCATTTAATTTAATTCTAATGTAGTTTGGTATTATGACTGTATATTTTAAATACAGTCAACTGTTATAAACATTTTAGTCACATTTACAATAAACATTTTTGGCATCACTTTAATTACTTTAATTAATTTTTTTCATTAAAACAATTCTCTTTCCTGTGAAATTTTTTCATTTTCATTTGTAGTGATCCTAATTGCCTGATGCTGTTCTTTCTTTTCAGGATGTAAATATTTTGGTCCAATTTCACTGTACGTGCATGACTGATGCAAAAAGTCCTCTTTATATAGCTTGAACTTTCCTGGAGCCTTGTTAGAGACTCAGGATGGATTCCTAGAGCTGCATTCCTGAATTTTATGTTAGTCTTTAAAAATAGCCTTGAAATATTAATTATACACAATATCTACCTGCCTATTATGATATAGTTAATCAGAATTATAATAGCTTTTTCTCAAAGTTGTTACGACCTCATTAATGCAGTGATTTTTAGATGTGGAATGCACAGACATTGTGAAAACAAAGAACATGTTTCACACAACTGTAGAATTTTAATTAAAACAAGAACAAGGATACTCAATATCACATTTAAGGGGCCATTTGGAAACCTTACTAACCAATTGTCTGCTAGAGAAATAGCTTGCTAAGTCTGTATGAGTTCAGATACTTTGCTTGGAAAAATCACATCTCCAGTGGGCTCATCAGAAACTCAAAGCAGTATCTGCTAATATAATTAAAAATTTAATAGAAAATCATACAGAAGTGAATTATATGAGAGAAATACAATAAAATATTTAGGTAAACTTGAAGTATTTAAAATTAATTATATTACTTTATTTCAAGAGAACCTTTATAGAGCATATTTGAAAATTCTTAATGTCTCAGATACTTAACTCCATCGTCTCTAGTGGTGGCAGTCTCATTCTCTTTAAAACCCAGTAGACTTAACCAGTATTAAAAATATAGTTTTAATGAAATAATTATATACAATTCCTATCTAAAAAATACAGTAAAAATAGCAGAGCTATTCAAAATCTGCCTGGATGTATTACCATGCAACTTGTTCTAGGTGAATCTACTTTAGTAGGAAGGTTGGACTAGATGATCTCTAGAGGTTCCTTCCAATCCCTATTTTCTGTGATTCTGTGATTCTGTGAATCTGTGAATCTGTGATTCTTTGATGTATTTCCATCAGATATCTGGTAAGTTCTCACAAGAACAAAGGCTGGCCATTGTGAGTCTTCTCCCAGCTGCTTAATAGAATATGTCATCAGTCTCTCTCAACCCGTCCTGGTTGAGTGGTCTATAACACACCCATGCTGATATCTGCCACATGGATCTCCATCTCTTGCATCCACTGAGATGGCAGAGAAAAATAATGTTGTTAGCACATTGTCCCTCAAACACTGGTGTGCAACCCACAGAATTATCTCCAGTGAGCCTCTTTTTATCCCTTTCTGCCTTCAAATATAGTTTATAACTTTCAAGGAGTACTGCTAACCCCAGCACAAAGATCCTTTTCCTTCTTTGAGAAACACATACCCCACCTATCATCAGGAGGCCTGGTGTCATGTAGATTGATTTGTGATCAATACACCCAAAATTCTGCTGCAGACACCAGACTTGGGGCCAGGTATTGATCTTCTGGCTCTTCCTGTTTCTTCCCTTGTCAATTCCTCAAACTGAAAGGGTAGAGGAGGGTGTGATTTTGCTCCTGATCTTGTTCAATGTCACAGAATCACAGAATCACCGGGTTGGAAGAGACCCACTGGATCATCGAGTCCAACCACTCCCACAAAACACTAAACCATGTCCCTCAGGCCCCGTCCACCCGTAACTTAAACACCTCCAGGGAAGGCGAATCAACCACCTCCCTGGGCAGCATATTCCAGTGCCTAATGACCCTTTCCATAAAAAACATCTTCCTAATCATTCCTGTCATTACTGCTGACCCAAAAGATCAATAATCGATAACAAACTGAAGGCTGTAGGAGGGTAGGAAGTTCTATTTTCACATCTTTAACCCAGACCCCAGGGAGGCAGCAGACTTCCCTAAGAAGTTGGTCTGAACTTCATATTGGGCCTTCTGTTTCCTGTACCAAGTCTCCTATGACAATGACCAATCTTTTTTTTCTTTACGGAATGGTTTTATATACAGTGCCTAGGTCAACTTAACCTCAGTGACATCTCCAACCCAAATGAACTATCACTCTTGTCATTGTTCAGTTTCACCTGCAGAGCTTCATACGTATTCTGATACATGTATCATATGTCACAAACAACAGCAGCAGATTTACACTACATACAGTTTGAATGTCTTGTTAATGAATGATTTGCTATAGGTGTAATAAGCATAATTATAGTTGTATACATTAAAAGAAGCATTTTTTCTCAGCGTGAGGGAAAATTTACATCCATTGGACACCAGTTATAAATTAGTTTGATTTAGTGTTTGGACTATTTTAAATGAGTTCTCATGTTGTTGGCTGAATTACATTAGGGATAAATCTGGTTCTTTTATTTGAACCATATAGGTTCATAGGAACCTCAGCAGCTGTGTAAATTGAATTACATGATGCAATCTGGGAATTAAAGGCAGAGTAATTATCCTAAACACTAGAAGCAGGCATCTCAAAATGCAGATTAAGTTTGTAATTTTCCACTTTGTCTCCAAAATGGTTTACCAGTATCATCAGTTGTAGGTAATTGAATCTGCTAATCTGTGAATAATACTTGGAAAATAATACAAATTTCAAAAAAAAGGGTTTGTTTAATATGATAATTGTTTACTTTTAGTTTCATACCTAGCTGCCTTTTAATGAAGTCCTTCTTTGGGGACTATATTAGATGCAGGATACTGTCTGGTGAAACAAAATATCTCTGTCATTATGGGAAAGAGGTTCAATGATTTCATACCCATCAGTGGTCTGGATAGTCTCTGTTCACTCAATTTACTCAGATTCTCATTACTCGTTTGTTTTAAATAACAGTAGAATAACCTGTCATTCAGCCTGGAAGAAATTCATATCAATTCTCTAAAAACATAGTGGTGTGTCTGTTGCTCAGATGCAAAGTTATATGGAAAACCTTAATATTCTGATGTGTAGCCTTTTCATTATAAAATCATAGAATCATAGAATTACTAGATTAGAAAAGACTTTTGAGATCATCAAGCCAAACCATACCTGATCACTAATAAACCATATCCCTAAACACTTAAAATCATAGAATCATAGAATGATAGAATAGTTAGGGTTGGAAGGAACCTTAAAGATCATCCAGTTGCAACCCCCCTGCCATGGGCAGGGACATCCTACTAAATCAGGCTGACCAAGGCTCCATCCAATCTGGCCTTGAACACCTCCAGGGATGGGGGCAGCCACAAATTCCCTTGGCAACCTGTTCCAGTGACTCACCACTCTCATCGTGGAGAAATTCATCCTAATGTCTAGTCTAAATCTGCCCTTCTCTAGCTTATATCCAATCCCCCTTGTCCTATCACCACAAACCTTTATGAATAGTCCCTCTCCAGCTTTCCCATAGGCCCCTATCAGGTACTGGAAAGTCGCTATAAGGTCTCCTCAGAGACTTCTCTTCTCCAGGCTAAACAAACCCAGCACTCTCAGCCTTTCCTCATATGGAAGGTGCTCCAACACTCTGATATCTTTGTAACCCTCCTCTGGACCTGTTATAACAGTTCCATAGCCTTCTTACATTGAGGATTCCAGAACTGGACACAGTACTCNTCCTTTTCCTTCTTTGAGAAACACATACCCCACCTATCATCAGGAGGCCTGGTGTCATGTAGATTGATTTGTGATCAATACACCCAAAATTCTGCTGCAGACACCAGACTTGGGGCCAGGTATTGATCTTCTGGCTCTTCCTGTTTCTTCCCTTGTCAATTCCTCAAACTGAAAGGGTAGAGGAGGGTGTGATTTTGCTCCTGATCTTGTTCAATGTCACAGAATCACAGAATCACCGGGTTGGAAGAGACCCACTGGATCATCGAGTCCAACCACTCCCACAAAACACTAAACCATGTCCCTCAGGCCCCGTCCACCCGTAACTTAAACACCTCCAGGGAAGGCGAATCAACCACCTCCCTGGGCAGCATATTCCAGTGCCTAATGACCCTTTCCATAAAAAACATCTTCCTAATCATTCCTGTCATTACTGCTGACCCAAAAGATCAATAATCGATAACAAACTGAAGGCTGTAGGAGGGTAGGAAGTTCTATTTTCACATCTTTAACCCAGACCCCAGGGAGGCAGCAGACTTCCCTAAGAAGTTGGTCTGAACTTCATATTGGGCCTTCTGTTTCCTGTACCAAGTCTCCTATGACAATGACCAATCTTTTTTTTCTTTACGGAATGGTTTTATATACAGTGCCTAGGTCAACTTAACCTCAGTGACATCTCCAACCCAAATGAACTATCACTCTTGTCATTGTTCAGTTTCACCTGCAGAGCTTCATACGTATTCTGATACATGTATCATATGTCACAAACAACAGCAGCAGATTTACACTACATACAGTTTGAATGTCTTGTTAATGAATGATTTGCTATAGGTGTAATAAGCATAATTATAGTTGTATACATTAAAAGAAGCATTTTTTCTCAGCGTGAGGGAAAATTTACATCCATTGGACACCAGTTATAAATTAGTTTGATTTAGTGTTTGGACTATTTTAAATGAGTTCTCATGTTGTTGGCTGAATTACATTAGGGATAAATCTGGTTCTTTTATTTGAACCATATAGGTTCATAGGAACCTCAGCAGCTGTGTAAATTGAATTACATGATGCAATCTGGGAATTAAAGGCAGAGTAATTATCCTAAACACTAGAAGCAGGCATCTCAAAATGCAGATTAAGTTTGTAATTTTCCACTTTGTCTCCAAAATGGTTTACCAGTATCATCAGTTGTAGGTAATTGAATCTGCTAATCTGTGAATAATACTTGGAAAATAATACAAATTTCAAAAAAAAGGGTTTGTTTAATATGATAATTGTTTACTTTTAGTTTCATACCTAGCTGCCTTTTAATGAAGTCCTTCTTTGGGGACTATATTAGATGCAGGATACTGTCTGGTGAAACAAAATATCTCTGTCATTATGGGAAAGAGGTTCAATGATTTCATACCCATCAGTGGTCTGGATAGTCTCTGTTCACTCAATTTACTCAGATTCTCATTACTCGTTTGTTTTAAATAACAGTAGAATAACCTGTCATTCAGCCTGGAAGAAATTCATATCAATTCTCTAAAAACATAGTGGTGTGTCTGTTGCTCAGATGCAAAGTTATATGGAAAACCTTAATATTCTGATGTGTAGCCTTTTCATTATAAAATCATAGAATCATAGAATTACTAGATTAGAAAAGACTTTTGAGATCATCAAGCCAAACCATACCTGATCACTAATAAACCATATCCCTAAACACTTAAAATCATAGAATCATAGAATGATAGAATAGTTAGGGTTGGAAGGAACCTTAAAGATCATCCAGTTGCAACCCCCCTGCCATGGGCAGGGACATCCTACTAAATCAGGCTGACCAAGGCTCCATCCAATCTGGCCTTGAACACCTCCAGGGATGGGGGCAGCCACAAATTCCCTTGGCAACCTGTTCCAGTGACTCACCACTCTCATCGTGGAGAAATTCATCCTAATGTCTAGTCTAAATCTGCCCTTCTCTAGCTTATATCCAATCCCCCTTGTCCTATCACCACAAACCTTTATGAATAGTCCCTCTCCAGCTTTCCCATAGGCCCCTATCAGGTACTGGAAAGTCGCTATAAGGTCTCCTCAGAGACTTCTCTTCTCCAGGCTAAACAAACCCAGCACTCTCAGCCTTTCCTCATATGGAAGGTGCTCCAACACTCTGATATCTTTGTAACCCTCCTCTGGACCTGTTATAACAGTTCCATAGCCTTCTTACATTGAGGATTCCAGAACTGGACACAGTACTCCAGATGAGGTCTCACAAGAGATGAATAGAGGGGCAGAATTACCTTCCTCACGCTGCTGGCCACGCTTCTTTTGATGCAGCCCAGGATACTGTTAGCCTTGTGTGTTGCAAGTGCACATTCCCAGCTTATGTTGAGCTTCTCACCAACTAGCACCCCCAGATCCTTCTCTGCAGGGCAGCTCTCAATCACTTCATCCTTCATTGTGTACTGAAATTGGGGATTGCCCCAAACCAGGTGTAGGACCTTGCACTTTGACTTTGTTGAACCTCATGAGATTCTCTCAGCCCCACTTCTCCAGCCTGTCAAAGTCCCTCTGGATGACATCTCATCCTTCTGGTTTGGCAACAGCACTGTTCAACGTGGTGTCATCCATAAACTTTATGAAACATCTGTAAACTTTATGAAAACATCTGTAAACTTTTTTTTTTTTTATGCTCGATCTCAGTGTTTATATCATTGATGAAAATACTAAACATCACTGAACCTTCTACTTAGGAATCATCTCATCTAATGTAGTGCCAGCTTATGTTAAGCCTTTAGAGGTGCAATGACAATACAAGAAAAGTATTAACTTAATTTTTTTTATCACTGTTCTGTCTTATAGCAGCTTCCATTCTCACACCTAGCATTCTTTTACTGGTGAATTTCGACCCTGTAACATATTTCACACAAGCTAAATCTTCACATCTCTATTAAAATTCAGTGAAACAGATAGGCTTTTACTGGAACAGTTTGCTAGTATTTCCAAATATTCTGCAAGACTTTGGTCATAAAGAAATTGTGGGGTTTATGTCTATAAAATCTTAAGTTACCATTACAAGACAAAAAGTACATTCTTATTTATGGAAGTTCTCTTGTTTTGATGCTATTCCACATAATTTTAAGGTAATAAAGAAATAAAACAATTTTTTTTTTTTCCGGGAAAAGGTATGGTGTTTTTTAAAATACAAATTTACTTAATTTAGTTCTGCTTTTTCAGTTTTTATAGAATTAAGAATAATTGAACCTTGATATTCAACACTGTTGCCCATGTCCTATCATCTGTTACTGACAAGTCATGCACATTGTACTGTATTTTTGACATTAAAGACTCCAAGTAACAGATTGGATGATCATAAACAAAGAATTATGACCTCTTAATGTCATCAAACAGCAATAGAAATTCTACAGGAAAGAAAGCTTCCCAAATAAGAGATCTATAAAAACTGGCAAATTAAAAGACAGAAATAACCATAAAATTTAAAGTATATTAAGTAATATCCATAATACACTTTTAAAGGATGACTAAGCTTCTTTTTAGAAATCTTTTGGATTACACATTTCAAATAATTTAGTTTCTTGTCTTGTACACCTCCCACAAAATGCCTAGAACAAATTTCCAGAAATACAACCAAAGCAGACATTTGTTCCATGTAAATGGAAAATACAATCCTTCTGTTGCCACAGCTGACAAACAAATGTTACATATAACATTTATCACATTTGTTACATATAACATTATGTCACAAAAATATATAAATATAATGTTGAATTTTTATTTCCTCCAACTTATAGTATTATGTTTCCTCAAAAATAATTAAGTTCATAAGAGGAAAGACCAAAACAACAGGAAACTGAATATGAGACAACAGGTATGTATTTGCAATTGCTCCAGCTAAGACATTCCAGGTATATCTGCTGATACTTAAGTGATCAAATGATTCCTTTCATGACTCTTTTAGGAAAAATATTCAGATATAGATATAAATATATAAATGCTGGTGTGACTGCATTCAAGGAAGAGTAGAAATTGTCAAAAGGTCTGTTAGTCAAAAAGTAAGACAAAGGAACAACTATCATATCATGGTTCAACCATGAAAACATATGCAGGAGAAGTAGTACAGCAAGCTGTAGGAGACTTCTGGAGTGTGTTGAGGAAAAGTTCTTAAGCCAGGTAATACATGGAGCAGTTGTGTCCCAAGTGCAGGACTCTGCATTTGGCCTTGTTAAACCTCATCCCATTGGCCTTGGCCCTTTGATCCAGCTTGTTCAGATCCCATTGCAGAGCCCTTACTACCCTTAAGCAGATGAACAGTTCCTCCCAGCTTAGTGTCATCCAAAAACTTACTAAGGGTGCATTGAAGTAGGCACTGAGAGAGGTGTCAAGCACTCTGTACTGCTCCACTGTTGTTTATTGCAAAAGTTTTCTTTTTAAAAAAAGAAAACAGATGTTGATACAGGTACAGGTGTTGGTAGCTTAGCAAAGAAACTCCTTGAATAAGCTTAAAAGAAAGATTCTAACAATTCATCTGCTTTTGTCAGGACCTGGAAATGTCTTAGAACTTGCAATATATAGTGTCTTAAATAAATTTCCCAATATTTATGAGGTATGTCTCTTAAGCCTTCAGAAACTGTGAAGACAATAGAAATCTTATTAAATGCATTCACTCTTGTTTATTTTTTCTCTGATGTCACAGAATGACAGAATTCTTTAGGATGGAATAGATCCGTAAGATCAAGTCCAACTATTAACATATCACTGCCAAGTTCACCACTAAACCATGCCCCTGAACACCAACTCTACTTGTCTTTTAATACAGACTTCTAAGTGTCCAGGGATGGTGACGTCACCAGTTCCCTGGGCAAACAGTTTCAATTCTTGACAATGCTTTCTGTGAAGTAGTTTTTCCTAGTATTTGTTTGAAACCTCCCCTGGTGCAACTTGACACCATTTCTTCTTGTCCTATCTCTCATTACTTGGGAGAAGACACCAACACCCACCTCTACAATCTCCTTTCAGGTAACTGTAGACAGTGACAATGTCTCCACTAGTCAGGATTAGTGTTACCTGGGAGAGTCTTCTCAGAGACTGTTACCCACACTTTGTCCTCCCCCTCTACTCTGTCCTAGTGAGACCATATCTGGAGTACTGTGTACTGTTCTGGGCTCCACAGTTCAAGAAAGACAAGGAACTACTGGAGAGAGTCCAGCCGAGGGTCACAAAGAAGATTAGGGGACTGGACCATATCTTCTATGAGGAAGGTCTCTGAGATCTGGGTCTGTTTAGCCTGGAGAAGACTGAGAGGGGATCTTGTCAATGTTGGCAAAAATCTAAGAGGCAGGTGTCAAGAGGATAGGGCCAGACTCTGTTCAGTGGTGTTTGGAGGCAGGACAAGGGGCAACAGGCACAAACTGGAGCACATTCAGTTCCACCTTAACGAAACAGGTTTTTTTCAGTGAGAGTGATGGAGCACTGGAACAGGCTTTCCAGAGAGGCAATGGAGTGCACAAGATTGGACTAGATGAGCACCGTTCCAATCCCTAGAATTCTATGTTTCCGATCATTCTTAAAAGTTATCACTCTCTGTTGGCTGTTTATGAGAGTGTGGGGCAGGAAAGAGTGTCCATACTGGTCAATGAGCAAAAAAAACCCCAAAACCTTGTAAATATAGGTCCAAAGTCTTATACTTTTTTTTTTTTTTTAATTTTATTGTAAATACCAGTGAATAAGATCAAGTCAGGTTTAAAATGCCTTGATGATTTACAATGAAACTACATTAATATCTTCTCTAATGAAAAAAACAGATTATAAGAAATTCTCTCTATCCTTGCTCCCTGCTTGCTTTCCTCATGTTTCTCTTCACTGTTACCTCTATTGTGGGGGACATCTCTCTCGGGGACCACATTGCAAGTTAAATATGAAAAGGAAGGATCATAAACTTCTCTCTGGAAAAAAAAAGTTATATTTTCATTCATTATTGTTGTTGTTTTAATAGAAATAATTGTGAAGATCTATCTTACAATTTAAAACTGTGATACAGAGTGAAAGGGTAAGAAATTCCTAGTGTGGCTTTGTGATTGGAGGGAAACTGCATTCTTTCTTCATGTGGCTGATGAAATAAAGTGGGATAGGAGCAGGAAATCACATCCACTTTAAAGATATGAAATGTTCTATTGTTTTTTACTGTCTTAATGAGATCACACACCCGTAGTGTGCTGCTCATCTGGAAAATATAAAAAGAAGGTGTATTGTTATGTACATTAAAGGGTGAAGCAGTCCCAGCAGTAGTCAGTCATCACTGAAGAATTATATTCAGGTAAATTAACATTTGATGCAAAAATATTAATAGAAATTAATTATATCACTTTTACAAAGAGAAATATTCCTTTTGACACCAACTGCTGAAGAAACTGTATTCAGGCAAGTTCCTGCTGCTGTTAATAAGATTCTGCATTGTCATGAGCGTGTGTCTGCAACGAGTCGTTGATGGATTGGAGCTTTTACTTGCAGCAAGTGGAAAATGTGTTAAGGATAATTCTCATTCTACTTTTTTATTGCAAAGCTACATCACTGCTTACACATAAAAATGTTCTCCTCTTAATCACTCAATTTGAGAGCCCTTGAAATGTAATGGTGATAACTCCTAGCTAGCAAGCTAGATAGACGTTAATGCAAAGTGAGTCATTACAATTTCGATATGACCTACTGCCTAACACATTCAAATAATTTGAAAGAGTGATATAAGCATGATATACAAATCATATTATGTCTCTAACCAGTTTGAAATAGTGCACCCTATTTTCTGAATCATATTAAGGCAAAGTATAGTCTGGCAATCCATCTCTCTGACCTCTCTTCTTTTGTTTATTAGGCATATGAATCCTTTTAGCTTACAGAATGGAGCATATAATTGACACACGCACACTTCTATTCACCAGTAAAAATAAATCAATTAAAAAAGTGTAAAATTACCTATTGAATTTCCTTAGACAAAAGTTAACAATTAGTGTCATTGTTTTATTCCTTTAATAAATGCTTCTAGAAAAGAGAATGAATTCTGTGTCCAGTCGTCAGATGATAATAATACAGAAGCCCCATACCACATTACCCTGTCCACATCACAGCTGGAAAATTTATTGACTTGATCCAATCCAGAAAATATCTGAAAAATTGAACTTCTGCCAGTCTACCGAAATATACAAAGTAATATAAATATAAAGCAGCAGGATCAGAACTGTATAGTGATTCTCAAATCACGTATTGCTATGTAAATTGCATTTCTTGCTGTGTAACATCCTTTATAAATCACCAAATTAAAATAAAAGTAAGGAAAATGGGAGAAAATATGTCTTCTCACTGTATTTTTAAAAATATTAAGTTCTATTTGAATTTCATGTCCCTCTTATTGTGACAGGGAAAAAAGGCACGTTAATTTACAGTATCATTGCTGACTACTTTAAGAGATCATTTAGCACACTTCCTCATTGCTCTTTATATGAACATCTTGTGACTTCCTTTTACTGACATCCACACAGTTACCTACTGATTAATGGAAGACTCCCAATAGAATTGTTGAATACACAATTAAAGCAACTACTCACATTTTTATGTTGATAGGAACTTCTCTTCCCAAAATAATATATGGATAAAAACAAACCCCTAGTTTTACCTGGAAGCTGAGATCATGATGATGATGACAACGTTGAGGATGATGATGTATATTTTCCTTTAATTGCCTAGTAATTGAGAAAAAGGTAAAAACATATATAATTTCTGTTTACAATGTTTCTATTTGCTTTTATCAGGTGTGGACTCTGAAATAATAAGCATAAGGAATTTACAAAACTTTAGCTTGCTCAGAAAGAATTCATGCCACTGGTGCATTGAGCATACAAATAATCATAAAATCAATCATTTCTTTGTGTGTCTAGAAATTAGCTTTGTATCGATTATGCCTAGTTATCTGTTGTGTTTGTGACAACATGAAAATGGGCACAAGATTCTTTCATTGATTTACAGTCCAATAAATAATTACTATTCATTATTTATTGATTATAAGCTTCCATAGTAATTTCACTTCCTTCCTCTTTATGCTGTCAGTGTCAGTTCTAAAGTTAGGACAATCCACCTGATCAAATTCTAAAATCAGTCATGGATGAAAAATGACGTTCAGCAGAGCCCTTTACTTTTCATGTGTGAATACAAAGTTTTTATCCCTCAGCTCATTTACACCATTTTATGATACTACATTTAGAAGGATAATTGAATAATTACCCAATAAAATGTGTCCACAATTTACATTATCATAACTAAGTCAATGCAATTCATATAGACTGTTTTTCTGAAGGTGTTAAAGAAAGGAATGCTGTAGGGAGAGAAAAATAATAATAATTTTTTAAAAAAAGTTTCAAGGCAGAATTTCAGAAAGAGTATACTGGGATACTAGCCAACAGACAAAAGTGAAAAGTGTACAGTGTAACAGAGACAAATCTGTCATTTTGTGTTCTGCAGTATCATGAAACATGATAACTAACACAAATATCTTGAAACAAGGATGCATGGCAGCCAGAGACAACCACAGATGAACCCAGAGATACAAATCACACATACACACAAAGGCTTTGAGTTAGATTTTTTTTGAATTGCAAACTTACCTAATAGCTGTCTGAAGAGCAAGGTCAAGCTTGCTTCTTATAGTCAACAGATTTTTAGAAGAAGGAATGTGTTTCTGAAAACAAACAAACAAACACAAATTGTAAAAGTTGGATGCTCATAACAATTTGAAGAAAGTTGAATTCATTCACAGTGAAAAGAAAATGGAATCCACTCCTTTGTTTTCTGTTTGAATTTTCTAACCATAAGTTTAATGTACCAAAACTGGCAACACTAACACTAACTGTATCTTTTCGAGAAAGTGACTGCTACATCTGTGCTTTGCATTCACACATTGATCTCATTTCTGCCTTACTCCATTTAGATTCAAGTAAAGTTTAAGCAGATTTTGTCTTCATATACAGACTGCAATGGTACCAAGGTGAAAACTAGGGACTCTGGTCTCCAGAGATAAGTAAGTGATTATATTTCTGTGCTGGGGCAGTATAAGCACTTGCATCCATATTTTGTTGTTAGTTAAATTAGTACTTTGTGAATTAGAGCATTTTGATAACCATTTAGAAAAATTGTCTAATCTGTCTAATCTTGTTTTAATTATTATTTAATAGGTTTCTGTAACTTGCCCAAAACAATGATATGTGAAGCCCTTAAGGTCTCACTGTCAGGAAAGGAATTAAATTCAAACCTGTACTCAAGCCATGAGATCATATATTTTCTCCCAGCTCATGAATGTTTGCTCAACCATGTGATTATCGCTATTATTTTTGTCAAATTAGGTATTTTAAGTGTATGTGCAGATATTAATTCATGTACATTTCCAGAATTAGAAAAAGTGCACATAATGAAAGTTTGTTTCATCTAAACAGCAGTCCCTTTTGATAGACATTCATAAACATGAAGTTCATTGTGAAATAGAGTCAGAAACGCAATCCCCTCCTTGTCCACACCACCTCAGGTGTCGCTCCACAACAGATTTGAGGCTTTTGGTGTGGAGGACGGACCAGAGGAAAACACAGATGAATGTGTATCCACATCAGAGCAGGGTCAGAGAGCAAAACAGTGTAAAAGCTGCATTTCCATGACTCCTGCAAGGACCAATAAAAGAGGCATAGTTGTAGGAGACTCTCTATTGAAGGGGACATAGGGTCCAATATCTCAAGCAGACTCCCAGAAGCCCAGGTAAGTGATGTGACCAGGAATCTTCCCAAGCTGGTGAGATCTACAGATTATTAGCCGTTACTGCTGCTCCTTGGTGCTGGGGATGAAGCAGTGGTAAGTAGCCCAAGCGGGATTTAAAGAGATTTTAGGGCCCTGGGATAGCTACTGAGGGAATCTGGGGCCCAGGTGATTTTTTCTTCCCTCCTTCCAGTTACAGGTGGTGGCATAGCACAGCTCAGGTGGTTCCAGTCAGTTAATACATGGCTCCATGGCTAGTGTCATCATGATATTTTTTGATAATGAGACGGCTTATGGGGCACTGGGATTAGAAGTGTCAGATGTGAGCCAACTTTCTCAGAGAGGGTGGAGGGTCTTGCAGGGCTTGTAGATAGGGCTTTAAACCAGATGTGAAGAGGGGGGAGTATAACATCAGGCTAGCCTGCAACAAGTGTTGGGGAGACAAGTGTAACGGGTCAGGTGTCAGGCAGGATATTCCTCTTAAACATTTATTGTGGGTAATAAAAGATCCACTAGGAAGGAGATGCAACTGGCAGCCCAGCTGAAGTGCCTTTACACAAGCTTCGTCTGCAAGCAGACATAGCTGGAAGCTACTGTGCTACTAGAAAGCTATGGTCTAGTTGCCATCATGGAAATGTGGAAGGACAAATCCCAAGACTGAAGTGTGGCTGTCAAGGGCTACAGGCTGTTTAGAAGGGACAAACCATGAAGGAGGGGTGAGGAATTGCCCTCTGTCTCAGGAAAGGGATAGAATGTGAAGAGCTGTTGTTGAAGAATAGCCACGAACATGTTGAAAGCTTGTAGGTCAAAATTGAAGACAGAAGAACCAAAAGGAACCTTGTAGTTGTTATATACTACAGGCCACCTGGTCAAGGAGAGCCAACTGATGAAGTCTTCCTCCAGCTACAGGAGGCTTCACCCTTACAAGCTCTCATCCTACTCGAAGACTTCAACCACTCCCACATATGATGGAAGAGTAGAATGGCAAGCTGTAGGCAATCCAGGAGACTCCTGGAGTGCATTGAGGAGAAGTTCTTAGTCCAGCTGACCAGGTAGATATAGAATCAGTATATTTGTAAATTAAGAATGAAAGGTATGGTCATGAATAGGTATTGTGTGCCATATAGCCAAAGAAAGACTACTAAGCCTAGTTCTTAGGTCCAGTGCAGGTCTATTTTATTTTTCAGTGCTGAAAGGGAGAACTGGGTCTTTGATACATATGCTAGAGAGCGAATCCTACTCTTCCAGCCAAGAATTAAACCTTGAGCATGAACCTTGCTGAAGTTGCTATGTGTCTGTGTCACCTCAACAAGGCAACAAATTGGTCCTTCAGAACTGAAGCAATAGAGCAAGTGTGTAGAAGTAATGATTAGGGGCCTAGGGTCCTAGAGATAAGTTAGTCAAGGTGACGGCATAGATGCGGCTAAGAGTGTTTATTCTCATTTTGTTCGCATGTATCACTTTCTTATCAATATCTGACTCAGGTGCATGAGGCATATCAATCCTATAATTTTTCACCAAAAATATCAGGCAACATTTGATTGAAAAAGAAACAACTTTTTAGACCTTCTGCCCACCCCTATCCATCCTTGAGTTGAGAACTGTATATAAAAGAATGTACTCCTTTCAAAAGGAGTAAATTATTTACTTATTTGGAAAGAAAAAGAATTAGATTGTATTTATTGTGAGTTGCTTTAAACAACAGTGACTCTGCAAGTACTGAGTATAATTATACACTGTGCTAAAATGAAAACTCTCCTCTAGGGTAATTCTGAGAGTACAGTATCTTTGTGTCTTTTAGGAGCTAATCTGGATCGCATTTCTTTTAAATTGTCAAAGATCATGGAAGTTATAGTGCTGTCATTTATCAACACCACACTGTAGATACATTTGGACACTTTCACTGCCTTTGTTATCTTAATTCTGAACTCAGACTGTGCAAATAAAAGATAAGTTAGCAGAGAAGTAACCTGAACTATTCAGTGAACATATATACTTTTTTAATCTCCAAAGTACTTCTATGTTTCTGTGGTTCTAGAACACATACTTTAAAATGTCTGATTAAATCTCAAAGTAAATGCAGCACATGAATTAAAGCTGTTCACTGGAATTTGCTTTGAATAATCACCCTACAGTTCAGTAACAATGAATAATTCCCATAGCAACCCCTACTGCCATATGGCACCAAAATGTCCTCTTATACCTTAAGGAAAAAATCTTACCAGACTGCAAAACAATATTTAAATGTAACACTTTTGTAATTCTAAATTTTATCCTAGGGGCAGTCTGGAAAAAGAAATGACCTTGCAAAGAGATACTTTCATTCTATGTTTTTCATAAAATTCCCCACAGACTTTTTTAAGAGAATAATCTCAACGTAGATTCTTGCATTTTTATATTACACCTCGTCAAGTCATGATAAGAAGCACAATACTTACTCTGACACAAAGTAATGCATACTGAAAGGTTAAATCTGTCCTAGCCATGGGCTAAATCATAGCATCCATTTTAAGCAATATTTCTTGTTTGAAAAATAAGGAAGAAAAAGAAAATTTACAAGAAATATGATAATATGAAATAGCCACATTTGTTCAAGGGTATGTACTTGAAATGTGCCAGATTTAGTAACCATCAAGTCTTCTCGACAGTACAGTAATGGCAAAAAGCAAATTTTAGGATGGAAATAATGTATCATCACAGAATCATACTATATGAGTAGCAAGGGACCTCAGTAGATTGTTAGTCAAACCTCCAGCTCAAAGCTGGGTCAGGTCATGTAAGGGAGTCTCTGAGCAGTGTAAGGCTACAGATATAGTTTGTACAGTATTTTGTCATACCCGCAAGATTAAGCCAAAGGAAACTAGCCAAGAGACATCTACATCTGCTTGATAGTCAGCTGCTGAAACAAACCTGTCATGCAGGGCAAAGTAAAGTAGTTCCAAACTAGCAGCAACTGACAATATCCTAGGTTTCATGGTAGTTTTTATTACTATTTTAAAAATACATTGAAATTAAGTTATTTCCGCAGACCTTTCAGGTATTGGAAAACTGTTCTGAACACATTACATTCAATGTTATATACATACACATATACACATTGTGTTTATGTGCATGCATGCATGCATTATTTTCTCTTCCAGGTAACCCTCATTTCCAATAGTGTAAATAATCACATAAATCACAGTCTAGCCCTTCTGAAGACTCTTATACAGAGTGATACACAACTATATATCTTCATTGCTTCTTGTCTTTGAGAACTCCAGAGATAAATTTGTATGAAAGAATAAAGGAAAAGTGGTACCAAACAGTGAAAAATAATATATATTAACAAGTTAAATCTGTAGAATGTGAATTTAGTTGATCAAAGAGAAGACATGATAGTCTACGGTATAAATTGTATGTCTTGTTGATTTCACTGTATTGATATATTATTGAGTTCCCTTTCCTTCACAAATTATATTCACAGCATACTGATTGCAACTTTTGAATCAGCTATTTTTTGTCTCAAAGGCAAAATCACATTGGTTTAAGAAAATAGATATTACACCCATGTTTTATTCTCGTTTTAGGATACGAGTCATCAAACTTATAAGGTTTAAAAGCATGTTTCTTTTTTTGGTTACTTTACATCAGCCCCTGGACACACAATGAAAAAATGAGACCTTGAACCTGTGTATCCAATGCTTCCACAATAAAGATCTCTTAAACAGTGCTCATAGTCTCACCTCAAAACATGTCAGAAAAGTATTTTGTGTTTGCAATTTAGCTCCTTAGAGGCACGTAACCGTTGTGATATACAACACATACAGGTTTAGCATGAGTCTAAAATAAGCTACTTTTAACTTAGGAAATAGAATAAACTTACAATCATAAATTAATAAACCCTGAGTTATTTTGTCTTCATTTTTATCATCAACCTGAAATACACTCTCTCCTGAGGTCATGTTCCTCTGGCACATCCAGCACTCTTAGCTTGCTTCCTAAAGCTTTCTGTCTCTGCTTCAGGTTGACTTTCAGTCAAACTGTTTTATGGCTAAATTGGTCTTCCTTTCCATGAACACATACTATTTTACTTCAACTCTTCTTTGCAAATCAGTACATTTCCTATTAATCCTTGGTTTCTTAGATCTTCATACATAAGGTATACTCACAGAGAGCTGATAACCAGTTATTCCTCTAGGACTGAATGATTCTATATTTGTTTTCTAACTGTACATTTAGAATTAAGGAACAAACACAGTTTCAACAAAGCTGCTAACAAAATGATCAGTTCCCATACACTGACATCATTAGAGTTTCAGTCATCACCCAAGGTTAGGGCTCTTATCATCAACAAGAAATCAGAAATACAAAGTCAGTGCAGTCTACCTCAACTGTTCAACTGCCTATAAAAGAAATGATCACACAGATTTGGAAAAATCACCACTTCTTTTTCATCTGTTTTCCCCATGTAGAAATAATAGTATACAGAGCTCAATTTACAAAAGTTCTAATAGTTGTCTAGTGTTGAAGGAAAAATTACACAGTTCACTTTTGGAGTGAAGGAAAGCACTCAGAATGACACCATTATTGACACACAATAATATAATCCTGAACTTCATACCATTGTGATGAACATTTCTGTTCAAATATAGGACTAAATCAAAGCTTGTGTTGCATCCTCTGGTTATTTTCAAGGGATCGTTTTAAAAGATAAGATCCTAGGGATAAATAAACTGTGAGGATTTTTTGCAGGTAAGCGTAAAATATGTAACTGTGATTGTCTGACCAAAAATGAAAAAAGGATGATAGTAGCAGTTATTGTAACAGTAACTTCAATGCCTGGGAGACTTCTGTTCTATTAGGGAACTTTAGCCTCAAGTAAGAGTCACCCTTGCTCAAATGAGGGTGAAATTGCTGTGCTATTTCATTCCTTACACTGAAGCATCTATATGTCCTATGGAAGAAGGAATCCAGTTGCTAATAAATAAAAAGATTCTGAGAAAGATTAATCTTTCCTAAGATGAAGAGTTCAGATGGGATTCAAGAAATCATGAGTTTAGGGAGTTGCCACTCCAGTCCAAGATACCAAATTCATAAAGTTAGGAGGATTAGAGCAATCTGGAAACAAGATCTGGAAAGAGTTCTAAACCCAAATTTCAGGGCAAAAAGAAGTTCATACAGTTCTATTAAGTCTTGAGCAAATAACTGAAGTGAACTCACTCTCCGATAAATAAAACAATTGAAAGGACCTTATATGACTTATTTCAGGATCTACCAGAAAGTATGAGACATAGAGTGAATTCATATTTTAGATTTCAAATATCTGGCATCAGTCTAATAACCAGTATCAAAACCTATCTCTATTTGAGTGTTTTTATTCTCTTTAAAATTATTCAAAGCCATGTGACTAAAGTAATATTCTTTGCAGAGTACTTGCAAATAGTATTTGTACCTATAAATTGCTTCCATGTTAGTGGTATTCGAATTTCTGTGCAGTTTATCAAGATGACATTTTTACCCTCGTAGAAGCTGACATTAAAAAGATCCTTCCATGATTATTTTTGAATTTTTTTATAAAAAGGAATGAAAGCATACAAGACTAATATAGCGATTATATAAGCTGTCACTAGGTACAGGACAAGAGAGAAAAGAAATGTCAGGTTTTATTTCATTCAGAGCAATTTGTTGCTGTTGGATTTGAATAATAAAGTCAGAAATCTACAACATAGGTTACTATGATGCCATAAAGATAATGAAGAAATACCATCCACTGTACAGATTGCTGTCTAAGAATAAAGTCAAGCTTGCCTGAACACTACTAAGGCATCAAAAGAGTATTTGGCTACTTGATGTTTTCCCCAAAGAAGTCTTGAAAAACAAAGGGGTTTAAAATGGGCCTGGAGTCCTGCAGTTCATGGATAACCCCAAAACAAATGTATACAATTCTACTGTTTGTATTCAGCAGACACATATATTTCAGCATGATTTTAACAGCTGAAACAAAACATTTAAAGCTTGTTCATGCTTTAAATACTGATTAGAGGTCCTTAAACACTGACATAATGACTAAAAATGTACAAAAATTTTGAATTCTTCCTTTGGTCTTAGGGAAAAATTGCTTTAAGCTTCATAAACAAAACAATTTATATAAAATCAATAAAAATATATTCGTGGAAAAATAACCTCTCTGAAACATGCTATTATTTTTGTTGCTGATGCAGTTAACATCTATAGATACCTAAAGTTCCCATACAGTAAAAAAATAATAAATTAAATTGTGCATAAAAAAGCATTTGTGAATCATTAGTTTTCACTTGATCTTTACAAGTATCTTCACAAGTATTCTTCATTCCTTAGCAGCAAGAGACTAAAATAAACTTGATTCCCCCAAGAATGCTCTTCTCAAAATGTCCATTGTTCCTAAGTCAGTGAGGTTACGAAACCTGCCAGCAGCAGTTATAAATGCCCTTTATCAAAATGACCAGAATCTTCTGTCACTGCTAATAGGAGTAAAAGCAACTGCCCTTACAGAAAAAAACATGCCTCCTTTGATATTAAGAGTTTCTCTGACATGGTAGAAATAAAAAATAATTTTAAAAAAAAGCATAGAAGTTAATTCTGAGACTTAAGAAGCAGTCAACGCTAACATTAATTGAAGATAGGATCTAAACTTACTTGTTTCAAAACCCATGAAGTACGATTTCTGTCCATTCTTAGTATTCTTTTTCTCATAAGGCCAAATCTATCTCTTCCTTTGAAGTATTATTCTATTCTATTCTATTCTAGTCTATTCTTTACACCATTTATTTTATCCTACAAATAATTTATTGAACAGTACGATTAACATGTACCACACTCATTTTACCTTTATCTAATGTCCATGCTTTGACAATAAAGTGGTTTCATTATAGACTAGGATTTTTTTTTCTGTAGTTTGTTTTATCTTTGTTTAAAAATATCTAGTGTTATGTAGATAAAGACAGAAACAGTTGTCTGAAAGATGCAGTGTTTTGTAATTATCTTTAGTCAAGACCTGTAAGATCTCTATTTGTGGACGCTGCTGCTAGAGCCATTTTTGATCAGCTTTTTTCAGGCATAATTAGCTGGCAACAAAGTGACTGCAAACAGAATATGGGTAACTCTTAAGTCTAAACCAATTATATATCAGCCAACTTATGTAAATAACAGATAGTATTTAGTAAGGTGAGATTAAGTACTAGTGTAGCTACACTCCCTCACAGCACCTGGAAAGCCTTCACTAGCCAGGCAGGTGTTGGTGAGGAAGGAATGGCCCAGTGGTCATGGGTCCCAGGAGCCATCATTAGGGGTGCAGAGCTGCCACCTTACTCCTGTTCTATCAACAGTGATAGCCCTGATGACTCAATCTCAGCCAGCAGTTCCTGACTGCTGCTGACTAGAGCAGCCTCCGGCTATCCTCTCTACATTATTTTGAAAAAGATTTTATCTTTTCATGTAGATGTTTTCCTTCTGAATCCTTTATCTAATAATGATCACAGAGCAGCAGTCCTATATGTAATTTTGACCTTACGTATTTCTGTACAGATGGTCTCACAGCCCTGCCTCAGCAGTCTCAATCAAGGTTACATAGCTGGAACTTATCAAAGCTGGATCCCTGTACAAGGGCAGCTAAAACCATCAGGGGAGAAATTACAGCAGGGGAAACAGAGGGTTATAGTGTTTAGCTTTAGACTTTACAGCTTAAGAAGGATTTGAACAAATTGTAAAGAGACAAGAAAAGAGTGAGAATGATCAGAAGTACATGATCTACAAGACAAGGTTGAAAGCGAAGGAAGAGGAGGGGGTGGAAGGGAAGAGACTATAGAAGAGGAAAAAAAAAGAAGTAGCACAAGAGACTCCTGATATGAAGACAGATCTATAAAGATGGAGACAACAGTGTGAGAAGAATTAATGGGCCAAAACAACAGATAAAGGAATCTCAACAGAGTTATAGAATGTCTCCCTACCAGTATAAATAGATCAGCATTTGCCTCGGGAGAATATTATATGTTGTCCACAAAACAACTCAGAATGTTATAGCTGTAATGTTCAACTGAACAGTCAATGACTGTCTCCTGCCTCCAGAATTATTCCATAGACCAGGATTTCTTCCTGTGAAAAATATGCATCTTAAATCATGTTGATTCTAAGCTTGTTGTGAAGATGTTCACTGTGTTAGAAGAGCCAAGCTACATTTGACATGGAACTTCTGGAGGTCATGAACAAAAAAGATTAGATAAATTTTTGGTGATCTATACTTGTGTACTTAGTTGGAGTTTCCTAGACACTCAAGGATTCCTGCCAAGATATATCAAATTTCTGTAACCTAGCCAAGAGACTAACGAAAACATGAGTAACCGAGGCCAGATCATCAGATACTGGAATCTTCTAGTCAGAAGGAGATGCTAGGAAATGCTTTATTACTGATGCTACTGCACAAAATTACTGTCAATGCAGAAGTTAGGAGAAGAAAAACTTTGATCATAAATTTTGTGTCACTCTTTGAACACTGGAAATAAGACTTGGGCTACAAATCTTCATTTTTTTGTTGTTTTTTTTTTCACCTGTGGAGACCAAGTTGTAGATACTGGTGGATGAAAAAATAGACATCATTGGCAAAGTGCATTTGCACCCCAGAAATCCAGATGTATTCTGCCTTCCGTAAAAAAAGTGGTCCAGCAGCTTGAGGGAGATAAGGGAGAATATTTTGCCCCTCTATTCTGCTCTGTTGAGAATCCACTTGGAGTATTATGTCTGATTCTGAATCCCTCAGGAAAGGAAGGATGTGGACTTCTTAGAGCAGGGTCCAGAGAAAGGCCACAAATATAATCAGAAGGAGGGAACACCTCTTTGATGAAGAAAAGCTGAGAGAGTTGGTGTTGTTCAGCCTAGAGAAGTAAAGGCTCCAAGAACTTGTTGTGGCCTTTCAGTACTTAAAGAGGGCTTATAAGAAAGATGAAGAGAGGCTTTTTAGCAAGGTCCGTAGTGACAGGACTAGGAACAACAATCTATAGCTGAAAAACGGTAAATTTAGGTTGGACATAAGGAACTATTTTTATACTATGAGGGTGGTGAGACACTGGAACATTTCACCCAGAGTGGTGGTAGAAACTCTGTGGAAACATTCAAGGTCAGTCATGGTTGCTTTGAGCAATTTGATTCACTTGAAGATGTCTCTGCTAACTGCAGGAAGCTAGACTAGATGACCTTTAAATAAGCCAAAACACAAGACTAATAATCTATTTCTGTACTTTCAGACAAAAGTTAAAGTGAAAGAAAATTGATAACTGAAATATTAAATTTTAAATTAAAAATATTCTTTTAGTAGTTGAGTTCAAAACAAAAATATGTTCAACAATAATCCTACCTCCAACTTAAATTTTCTTGATAGTAGACTTTGCCTTCCTCCCAATAAAAATTGCCTTGAGGAATACTGCTGGAAGAAAAAAGAATGAGAAGCCTTACTTTCTAGAAAGACACACTGTCATGTTCAGTTTCAGTGATAATAGTTTGCTGAGTGGTTTGAACATGTTGTAACTTAAAACTTTAAAAGTTCTAGGCAAAAAATTAGAACACTGATGTTCAAAATGTGTTCTCATTATTTTATTATCTTAGTCACAGAAATCTAATAATTTTATTAAAAAAAAAGAATCAAAATCTTTCAGGCTAACCAGTTCAAATGTATAACATTACCAAAAAAAAGTTATTTTAATTAATAGATGTTTAATACTTTTATTCATATACAGGTATGTACATTTCTTTCCATTTATGTGGTACAGGTTTGAATACCCAACTATGAACAGAACAAGACAACAACTAATGTCTTCACATTTCTTTCATTTTGTCATAAAACTTGACCTCATTATTATTTTGAATAGTCA
>WAAB01002629.1:8695-161233 GCA_013389865.1 Piaya cayana
GAAAAAAAAAACTTCAAAAACTCATTGAATACAATTATATACTGTGTCTTTTTGTGATGGACTAGACCTATTAAAACTAAGCTTTTATATTTTATATAGAATGAAGACAGTCTGTATTGCAGATGGACTAAGCCCAGTGATAAAATCATTTTGTGATATGCTGCACTCAGCTGCACACAATCCAGAACTTAAATGAGAAGTTTGAATCAAAAAGAAAAAAAAAANACCAATACTTTCAGATGTGATTACAGACTAGCTCCATCTTTTCATGAGCCGAGACTCTTTGGAATCATATGTATTGATCTTTTTAATAGAAGTCAAGAAAAATGAAATTATCGTGGCTTCTTTTTGCAAAACTATGATAAATGGGAACTTGGAAAGTTACAGAAGATTTTTTTTTTGTGGATTATTTTAATCACTAAAAATGATGGTCTTTTTAATAATGTTTGTCTTTCCATTATGCACATTTGCAGCAAAGCCCAAACTTATTTTTGTATTACTTTATATAACCACATTTAAGCAAAGACATGTCAGAATTGCCTGCTGGTATATTTAGGTAACTATCCAGTAGACTCTAGGCTAAAGGAGAAAGCTGCTTTTAGAAGCCAACAGTTTGTATTTTCTCAGCATCTGCAAGTTTAATCCAATTTCTAGAACAGTGTTTTGGGATGTCTGCAATCAATTATTTGTTTGTTTCTTGTACAGAGTTTACCCTTCATTGCATGTCATGTTGTGACAAGAGACTTTGCCTATGTACATTTTCTTTCTTTACATAAGTCTTATACTGACTTTCACTTATCCAATTTTCAATGGAAATGTCACATGTCTCTGTCTTTCACTTCATTCTCTTCTCCATGTTCACAAACCTCTAGTGTTTAACAAGGAAATGTGCCTATTGCACCCTGCCCCTGGGGGTTAGAGGAGAGTATTTTGACTATATATTGTGCTATAAACATTGATGCATCTCACTGAAGATAGCATTTGCTAGTTTAACTTGTCATTCTTGTGCCCATGAAGTGGAAATAAAAATGTATTAGATCCTGCATTAATTGTACCTTTTCCTCCTAGATGTGTTTTATTGCAATAGTAGTGGGTAAGATAAATCCTAGTAACAAAATGGCAGAAGAAAAGATATGGATAAATCATAGGAGTGGTGGAAGATATATGCTGGTATTAATGGGAGCTGGAAGATATACACATGACCTAAAGATATTTAAAATCATAGGCACTGGCAAACTCTCCTCAGTTTGAAAGGCAGTGTGATGTTTTCTTATTGCCTGATTGATCCTCAGTTCTCTTTAATCTTCTGTACGTTGTAAATTCATGCTCTTTTCAGACTTATTTCCACAAGGCAATTTCCTTTTTTTTTCTAATCACACCCCCATAATTTTTTAACTTCCTCTTCACTTTTCATTATGCCTCTTGTTACAGCAGTCTTCAATACACAGTCATTTGGTTTTATTGCTGTCCTTGAAACTCTCAATATTTTTTTCACTGAGATTGCTTTCTGAACACTTTGGTAACCTGTATCTCACTGTTCTTAGAAGTCCAGGCTTAACACCCTTTCTGCATATTGTCAGCTTCAAGAGTCTGGGGTTTTTTTTAAGTCACGATACACAAAATCTACATTTCATCAAGGAAGTTCTTAAACAGTACATGACTAAGAGTGTATACCAAAGGTACTTTATGTCTGCCCTGTTTTGTTTCCCCTTGTTTCATAATCTCCAGCTACTGCTCACTGTTAGATACAAGTTACTGAGTTGGATGGTTTCGGATAGATGCAGTTTGAAGGTCCTCTATTGACATCTCTATCCCACAGATTCTGTCTCTAGTGGTTCTTGCTGTGCATATTTTACTTTGAACATCCTGTTCGCACTATTATACTGGCAATATTGGAAAAAAAAAACTTCAAAACCTCATTGATTACAATTTTATACTGTGTCTTTTTGTGATGGACTAGACCTATTAAAACTAAGCTTTTATATTTTATATAGAATGAAGACAGTCTGTATTGCAGATGGACTAAACCCAGTGATAAAATAATTTTGTGATATGCTGCACTCAGCTGCACACAATCCAGAACTTAAATGAGAAGTTTGAATCAAAAAGAAAAAAAAAAGCAACTATCTAATAATTGCTTTAGATATACCTTAGTATTTTCATTAAAAGTATTGAATGATGTTTCAGCACGTCTTGCAACCATTCATACTCAGTCAGGACCATTTTTTTCTGTGTCTTAAACTTTGACTTATGGAATTGTGTCTCACTGATTCACTGATTTTACCTAAGGAAGCTGTTGCTTTGTTATTTAATAAAGAGGTAAAGTTAACAACCTTGAGAAGAAGACTGCAGGATTGCATTACAATATATTTCTTTCAGTTTATCTGGAAAAGTCAAGTTATTCTGCCAGCTCCATTTTATTCATGAAAAAACATTTATTTGGGAAAACAAACTGGCTTAAATATACTTTGTTTTGAACACTAGAAGCTAATTTGTTGGCATGCTGAAATAGAGAACAATGAAGCTGCCATCAGAAAGATGGTTGGCATTGTTTATGTAGTTTTGTGAAACACTGACTTTGTGAAAGATTTTTTTTGCCATTGGATGCCATGTAGTGTACAATACACAGATAACTGTTTATATGATTTTTTTCATCTAATTTCTTTACATTACACGCTTTTTTTAGGAAGCATGATAAGGTATGTGTACTAAAAACTGTTTTAACAGGTCCAAAGCAATCTGGATTAAATATTTCAACTACTCAGTTCAGTTCATGTAACACTTATGCATGTGAGTTAATCTGAGTAGGTGAATATATTCTTTAAGCTCAAAAATCCAGCTATTCCTGTATTACTGGATTCCTTGAGGATTCTCCTTATTTACTTGAATAGTCCCAATAAGATCTGTCTGGGTACCTGTATCATTTGTATGTCAAAGGAAGGAGGAACTTGCTACTACTTTGAGTTATGGAATCCTTTCCTTCTTTAACATAAACTTTATTGGATGAGCCTGAAACAAAGGTTAGCTGTACAAATAGTGTTTTACACGTAGAATATCTTGCAGGATCAGACAGGATGTAATTTCATTTTGTTTCTTTAGAGTGGCTGAGTTTCTTATCTGGGCAAGAGGGAAAGACTAGAGTATTGAAGAGGTAGCATAAACCTAAAATTAAATAGGATGATATGAAACAGTTATAATAGAGACAGTTTTCAGCATGTCTTTTTCTCAACTCATATTAATTATTTTTTATACTCTAGGAATTCTGTATAGTTTTTTTTTCTGCCTAACTTCTTACATAATAAATGTACTAGTTTCTTTGCAAGAGCAAGTAAGAGGCAGGAATGCAGTGGTTTTGTGACTAACCATTGAGAAACTTGGCTCTACATCTTTTGCACAACTCAGAGGGAAAATTCACCAGTTTTGACTGTCTAGATCTTTATTCTCATTCTTTAACATCATTTCTCTTTGGTATGTGCAACACAGGTTGTGTGACAGCTACTTACTATTCCATTTTTATAAAGGATTTGCATGCTATTATGGAGTCTGACAGTTCATTACCAAATCTTATAGTACTGTCCAGAAGTAAGCAACAGATATTGCTTAGAAGTCAGCATTTCCTTGTGATTATCATATAATGGCATCAATGATCCATGGTTATTTCTCATTTGAATGACAAACAGTTTATCTACCCATCCATCTACCTATAGATATCTATATGTAGTGCTGCTCAGCAAATTTCATCAATTTTAATGTTTACCAAATTATAATAAGATCTCATTTTCTAACTTTGGGAAAAAAAGAATAATTTGGAAAAAAGACACAAAATGCATAGTAATCTATGAATTAGGAATGCAAAGGAGGAAAGGAAGAGAAAGCAGACACTTAGCAGAAAAGAAACAAGAGATGGGGCTGGGCTGAGGACCTTAATGGGCAGATTTGTCAGTTCTGTGTCCTACTATATTGAGGAGATAAATTGGTTTCCATGGGGCATCTTGAGTGCTGCTGAAGCTTCACAAAGGGTTAGAGCAAAGAAGTGTGTTAGCATTCAACATGACCCCCAGTTTATCTGAGGCAGCCCTTCTCTGTTCAAGATTAGAGTTTTGTTTATCATGGAAAGATCTGTGATATACTGATGTGACAATGAAACAGTTAAATCTGTACTGGATATCCCCAGAAGAATAAGTTTAAAATGGCAAAATATTTGGGCTGGTAGAAGATATTTTCCCATTCAACTATTTTTTATGGAAAACTTTTTTTTAAATGATAAATCTTGAATGGAAATCAGTTGTCTGATTTTTTATTTTTGGTGGAAAATCTTGGCTTTTTTTGTTGAAAGAAAGATATAAAGAAAACAATAAATGAACACTTGAACAAAGATCACTGTATTTGGATTGTAGAGGTAGCTACTAATTGGTTAAATATTCTGTTGTCTTGTAAGTAATTTCCAGTGACAAGTACCAAAGCTGGTATTATCCAAAAGAGCACTTGATCCCATGCATATCTAAGTACAAGCGGTCAGAAGAGTGCTGAAACACTTCTCTCTGGTGTGGTTTCCAACCTCACTTCTGCTGAAATAAACGAATGTATTCTTTTTCACTACTGTAGGAAGAGAAATGGGACCTAGGATCTAGGGCTTTCATGAATATGCTGTGTGCTAAGGGAATGAATGCTAGCAAACCAGCTGCAGCTGATGACCAATAAAAGGAATGTCTGCAGATGGAAGAATGACAATTGGCAACGAACTCTAACAGAAATTGTTTTCCCTCTGGAATTTGATAACTGTTAATTCTTCATGTACTTGGCTTCCGCCGATGAACACAGTACTTTTCACTGATAAGAAATTCATATTGTTAAACTCCACATGAACTCAAAAAATACTAACATATAAATGCTTACCAGCAAATATGAACAGCAAATGTCAGAGAAAATTTAATAATTGAGCTTAATAAAATAAGCTTGTTTTTGTAATCTTGCTTTATACATTTCTGAAAGAACGATCACTCTTCTGAAACTAAGTAAAAAATGAAATGTAGTGTGTTGCTAATTGTGAAAGGATCAATGAATTTAGCAAGGCCAGAGGAGTCATTCTAAAGAAACAACAGTTTAAAGCAGTGTTGATTTAACTGTGTGCTCTGTTTATCTGTCCTTCTGCCTCATGAGGGACCAAATACGTCCTTGATAGGAGATATGGATGGTCAACCAATCTCCTGTGTGAAATCCTGAGCGAGACAAGGCAGTGATTTGAAATGAATGCTGAGAAAACCTTCCTATTACTGTAGCCTACCATGAGACACTCAATCTATGAAACTGATTCCCCATTAATTTTGTTAGAAATAATACGTAGCATTGGAACACATGAATAACACATGACAACTCATTTCATTTGGCCTACGCTCGCTTCCCATGAAAGAGATAAATGGCAGCAGCTCCAGCCTCCCACTCCACAATCTAACACAGTCTGGTGAGCACAGCCCACAGGTAAAGGTGAAGCAAGGAAAGAAAGAAAAGGAAGGTAAGTATCACACGAATGGAGCAGAGAGGACAACAAATTGACATGGGGTGTACTGTAAGTCACGTGTATAAGATTATGCAGATTGAAATAAAGGAAGAGAATGGGGGAGAAGAAACAGAAACCTTGGAGAACTAGGTAGAAGAGAGAATGGTTGCATGTGGTACTAGCAAGGAAGACAATGAAGACAAGCAAATATAAATGCAGTCCAAGCTGGAGACAATCAGCTTGTCAAAATCAGAGTTTCTGATGCAAATTATGGGGGTATTCCTGAAAGATGGCCCCAGCATTTCCTAGTATGGAAAGCAATAGGTAAATCTTGGGTTGCTACTCATGCTTTAATTAGTAAGGCTCAACAAACTGTCTGCAACAAAATATGCTTGGTCATGCTAGTGAACCAGCTCCAGCTTCCTAATAAGGGCTGCCTCGTCTGTTCTGTGCAAAGGTGGTGGAGGATCATGTTGGTTCTGATGGAAGTCCAGCACAAACTTTACAATAGTGAAGATGGAACTTGTATGGCCTCACATTGCATCATCACATAGAGTGATAGAAAAGCTTGAGTTGGAAGGGGTCTTAAAGATCATTCAGTTCCAGCTGCTCAGCCTCCCACCAGACCAGCTGCTCAAGGCCCCATCCAACCTAACTTTGAACACTTCTAGGGAGAGGACATCCTGTTCCAGTGCCTCACGGCCCTCATCGTGAAGAATGTCTTCCTACTATCTAATTTAAATTTTATCCATTCCAGTTTAAAGCCATTCCCCCTTGTCCTGTCACTACACGCCCTTGTGAGAAGTCCTATGTTTTCAAAGCTCATGAGGTTCACACAGGCCCACTTGTCCAGGTCCCCCTGGATGACATCCTGCCCTTCTGATGTGACAACAGCACCACTGAGATTGGTGTCATCTACAAACTTGCTGAGGATGCACTTGGTCTCACTGTCTATCTTATCAGGGAAAATATGACATAGCACTGGTCCCAGTATTGACCCCTGAGGAACACCACTTGTCATGGGTCTAGACATCAACCCATTGACTGCTATTCTCTGAATGCAACCCTCCAACCAATATCGCAACATATCAAACAATATACCTCATAACACACTGTCTTTCTTAGCTGACTCATCATATGCTCTGAAAAATGTCTTGCTTGTGTCTCTTCTGGTTTTGTACTCAATGTAGGCTTAGGTGAGATACTGTCACTGCCATATTCGTACTAAAAGTTTTCATCCTCAGTGGGAACTTTGTGTTATTATGGTTACTTCAAAGACATCCTGTGCTGCTTACATGGCATACACAATTCACCAGTACTGCAGTATAAGAAAACACCCGCTCTTTTCTCACTTGTCCTGGACTGGGGTGAAACAGGATGATAAAATTTTGTTTATACTTCTTCTCTTGTGATGAATGTCTTTTTTTCCTAGCAACACGTTGATGCAACAGGTGGCAAATATCAGGAAAGCATCTGAAAAATGTGATCCAAATGAAATCTTCTTTCTTGTAACATCTCACAGTATCTGTTGACCATAAAATTTAATTGGATGATCAAGAAGAGATAGACAACTTTGCATTTGACATGATCTTTCTTTGCATTTTACTTCTAATTGTTTCCATATGCATCTTACCTGAAAAGTGTTTTCATCTTTCTCTTTGTTCTGAATAATTCTATAGTATTCTTGAATAAGGTTGATAGAACTTTAGCCAAAATCTTTTTTTTTTGTAATAATACAGTGCTGGAGCTCGTTCATTTAGCTGTGAATTGAGAATGCTGGGGATATTTAGAACTAGTTTTGGAGTAGATGGCCACATTTTCTGTTCATGAACATGAAATGCAAGAAAATGAAATATGATTGATTACAGAATCCCTTCAGTATGGTCTGGTGTGTTACTCCTGAATACAACACAGTTTCTATTCTTCTGTTTTTCTCCAGGGAGAATCTTCTCTACTATTCAGGATTTCTGAATAGTAGAAAATTTTGCATGTTCTACACAACAAGAATAGATTACCACTGGCAACTCATAGCTGCTTCAGACTTCAGTCTTCTAAAGGGTCATAACATCTGCTATACATTTACAGAATTTCTACTAATATATTTAAAAGAGTGGATTTATTATGTGAGTACTGAATTGTGGAGATTTTTCCATGTGCTGAAATTGGTCAGTAGGTTATCCTGAAAAAGCTAAATATAGCTATTTCTGTATTTTCGCATATAACTGCATGCACAGTGCTGCTATTTTGATCACTCAGCCCAAACCGCACTACGCTGCAAACAATGGAAAAAAATCCATTTGCTTGCAGGACTGGGCCTCAAAACTTATTGTAGTCCCAGTAAAAGCACGTGCAAGGAAATTTACTCTTGCGAATACATCTAGAAGTAGAATGCAAGTTGGCAGGAAAGGTTTCAAGAAAACACAGTCACATCTTAAAATCAGGAACATTTTTTAGAGAGAATGAATCATTCTCAATAAAGCATTTATAGCAAGAAAAGTTATTGAGGTTCAGTCTAGACTCTCTGTTTAGGTCTAAAGCTAACCAGAGTTCAGGATAGTGCAGGATCTCAGCTAAGTGAATGACATGCATCTTTTTTCCAAGCCGTGTGGTTGCATTTTGTCTGAAGTACCTTTCTGTTTCCCAGGGCAGGAACAGAAGCTGTTTCTACAACAGTGTTTGATGATCAGTTATGATTCAGGAGAATGAGGAGCAAGCAACTGAACTTGCATTTCTCACATCCTGAGGATGTGCAGTGAGTGATAAACTTCTGGCTATTTTGATGGAACATCCTTTTCCCAATCTGGGATTTTTTTTTCTCCTAAAAATGTGTGTGAATTGGGAAAACAGGTTCCCATTTGTACTCTAGTCACAACCCTTAATGCAAACAGCAAGTGCTGCTAATCCAGTTTGCTTGTGCCTCTTCCGTTATGATCTTTATTTGCCTAATGGGTGGGTGGTGATGACATTTCCCTACAGGAAAATATTAACTGCATAACCTTTTCCCTCTCTCGGCTCAGCGTCATCAAGTGTTGTCAGATGTCAAATGCCCTGGTTTGAAGTCAGCAGATACTCCTCCTGTCTGGGCATACAACACTGTCAGAAACACCCTGGTGATCCCAGCCTCCTGAGTGCCACTCTTTGTGTGTCTGCTAGCCATCTTTGACAAAAAAAAAATCTTTTTCATGTACTACTAAGGAAATCCTTGGTCAAGATAAATAGCTTCCCCCCGCTGCTTGACTGCTGCCAGAAAGCTCTAAATAGAATCTCTGTAGTAGGTCTTTATTTTTTTTAATTACCTCACATTGGACTTAAGTCCTAAACCCAACCAGGAAATCTAAGCTGTGTTGGAGCTGCTGAAAGGCCACAGACCTTGCTGAAAGGGCAAGTATTACAAAGCCCTGAGAACATGTTGCCCTATCATTCACTGGAACAGGCTGCCCAGGGAGGTGGTTGAGTCACCTTCCCTGGAGGTGTTTAAGGAACAGATGGACAAGGTGCTGAGGGTCATGGTTTACTGTTTGATAGGAATGTTTGGACTCAATGATCCGGTGGGTCTTTTCCAACCTGGTGATTCTATGATCATATATTTATTTGAGAGACAATAGCTCTGCTGATACCTCCAGTACCTCTTTACCTCCAGTAAGACCATCTTTGCCCAGTGACATATTCTCTGGAAAGTACTTTTTGCATTTTGTTGCCACCAGCTCTCCATCAACTCCACCTACACCCACCAGTCCACAGCCAGTCTTGTGGCAGCCAGTCCTGCTGTCATTACAAAGGCAGTAGCTTTCTAGCCTCATACATTAGCAGGAGAAAAGGTGAAGAGCCAAGCCAAGCACTGACTTTTATTTAAAAAAACCAAATCAATGCAAACCTTTTGTGATCTTTCCAGCCTGGCTTATGAGTTCTGAGTGCTAATGTAATTGAAGAGCTTGAAATGCAGCTTTGCTGATCATCCCAGATGTTTGGGTGTATGCAAAAAGAGATAAAATACATTGAAAGGAAGATTACCTTTTTTATACTGGAACGTGTGTTGTCCAGCAGTATTTTTTGGATGTTTTCTCTGAAAATTCAACATTTTTCAATGGATTGGGAAAAGACAAGAAATATGTCCAGGGAAAGGACAAACTTTTTCTTGTTACATTTTAAAATTACCTCAAACAGTAATTTGTAACTGCAAGCAGCGGTGGATGACTCCTTGCTAATTTTAGTAAACAATGACTGCATTAAAAACATTCTGGCACTCACCACAATGACACAGAGGCAAGATAACATGCAAAACCATAGTAGTGGTGTCAAACAGAGAGGTACTGCCTTGAGTTGCATTGTTTCAGGTGATGCTGAGAGTACAGGTTGCCCCACTGCGGCTGTAAGACGACAGCAGGACATAGAAAACAACAGAGTATCTGCAAGTGAATTGAGGAGATAAGGTGGAGTTACAAGAAACTGAGAGACAGAAAAAGATTTAGATGATGGTTAGAGTATTGTGAGAGGAGGAGCTAGGGAAAAGGGTTCCAGGACTGGAACAAGGGGAGTGAAGTAGCTAGTGGTAATGGAGGCAGCTATGAAAAAAAGAAGTGTGGTAAGAAGAGGATGGAGGGCTAGGGACAAAACACTGAAGCACTCAAGAGGGGGAAACAGGGTCATAATGTGTCTAAAAAAATACAGTTGGGGAATCAGTTCATCAGGAGTCCTCGTTTTTCTCTCCCAGAGTTAGTTGCTATTAACAAATGTTGCACAATGTTGCACAATGCCCACATGTATTTGGTTTCCTCCATCCTGTTCCTGGCATAAATTGTTTACTTCATCATGTGAGGAAAAGCTGCTTTGCTGTCAGCAGATGCCAGGAAAGACTACGTTTCCCCACGAGAGGACTGGATAGCTGTCTTCTCACCTGCACCAGTCTGTGATCTCTGTTACTGTCAGAACCAGGCTCTCCCGGGGGATTTGTTTGAATGCCATTGTTAGGATTTTTATCTACAGAGATATTTTCCAATAGAAAGCTGTTCCTGCTGTTATAGATCATCCTAGTCAGCACAGTATTGCTTGCAGGTGTCCTGTTTCTCAGAGACATTTTCAGTCCCATACAACAATGAAAGACCTATGGTGGGTTTGGTTTGCCTAAACTCAGCCCTGGAGTGAGGATCCTAAGATTCGGTCAGAATTGTGCTTTCCTTTTCAGGTGTTTTGCTTTGTTTAACAGAGCGAGTACTTAGAGCAGAGAAGGATACAAGTCTCTCAAGTGCACATGGTGGAATTGAGCTCCCCATCTTTCTGATCTCCTGATACTCCAAGGGATTAATCATGCTTCCTGCAATGTCTCACACTTACAAACACTGCCTTGCATGCTTGTACAGGAGATTGATGTAGCACATAAAAATCCAAACCAAACTCAAAAAGAGGGAGTTAAGTCTTTGTACATGCTTTATGGTGTTTCCTTTTGCCCAACCATTCAGTTAAAAAACAAATGAATATGTGAGAGTTGGCAGATAGTTCCTGTAGCGAGGGCCATGATTGAAATCAGTGGCATGAAGGATTGGAGAAAGGAAGCATGTGTCAGACAGGAGAAGTATAAGAAAAATCTCATGTTTTGGAACTTTTAGTGAATTCTCAAAGGCTCAGTGCAGGTTTTCTTTGTCAGCGCAGGTAATTATCTCCCAAAGCACTCATCAAGTAGCACTATAATAGCACTGCCTTCTGGGGAAAACTGAGGTGAACTTTTTCTTGGGAAGGGCCATAAAAAAGCTTCCAACATCATGCTCAGATTCAAGGATAGCAACAAATGCCGGTCTTGTGGAAACATTTTATTTTAATTCCACAATATCCTCTTACGTAAACACTGAAACACATTGAATCAGTTTTTCAAACAAACTTGTAAAATCAGAAAATACATCAGCCTCTGATAGGCAGCAACATTAATTGCCAGGAGCACAAAGAGGCATTTAAACACTGAAGCATTTTGGCAAAAATACAAATGACTTATTTTCCTTCCATGCCCTTGAAAATAGCTTTTCTAAACCCTGAGCTTCCTATGATTGAGGGTTCACCATTAATCACCTTTATGACATCTCATATGTAAGCCGTGGATAAATCCATGGGCCCTAATCAACCACTTTCCTGAGGAAATTGGCCAAATCCCGACTCTTTGAGGAGGGAGGCAGGGGATGAATCACAACAACTTTGCTATTCAGACAAATCTCTTTTCAAGTGCCCTTAAAGGTTTTTTTCATATACAGTGAAGACAGCCCCACAGGAAACAATAATAGTTTAATCTCTTGAAAAATTTCCTTCCTGCGCTGCAGCAGCCTTTCAGACAGGTAGTCAAAGCACGCCAAAGAAAATTAGCAACAGCCAATGCCAAGAGTAGGCTGTTGCGTTAGCCTTTTAGCTCTGTCCCTTTTCCTTCCATGTGGGTAGAGAACAAGAAACCACTCATCTTTCCAACTAAACACTTTCTGAACTACACTTAGCTGTACATTAGTAACACTTACAGACCTGGGGAACTGATAATGGAGAAGACACAGAAGGACAGGTCCTGCAAACACTTACAGGGCTACCTTTACCATGAATAGTTTCACTGATTCACATCCCAGGCTTACAAAGAGAACTGTGTGTGTAGTGTCCCACATATGTGCATACTTACTAGTAAGTGTTCGCAGGATTTTTATAAGTTGCCTGTTGCAGGATTTTTTCTTACAGAGTTTTTCTTCCTTTGACTTGAGATCCTTTTCTGCTTAATGTGAACCAAATACAAAGAAAAATAAAATATTTTAATGTAGATCTGAGTATGAGTCAAGGTAAGGCATGAGCACATGGAGTTTAATTTTGCTTGTGTTTTTTTTTATGCTTGGGTTTTTTTGTGCACACAACAGGCTCCATTCTAGAAATGTCCTGCAGTGACATGGCAGGCTAGCATGGGCCCTGAGGTAGGAAAAGAAATGAGACATCACCCCCAGCCAACAGCTAGTGCTTGCTTTTATCCTTGTAGACTTGTGCCTGAATAATTACACTGCCTGTTAACTTGATAATATCGCTGTTTGAACCAGATTTGACTGTTTATAGACCTGCAGTGTTGTTTAAAGAGGTATAAAATAAAATAATTAATATATAACTCTGTACATGCTTGGCACAGAGAGAGCATAAAAGGATAGCAGAAAAAGGATAGAATGATGGAAAGAATTTTGTATGATGTTTTAAAGGTATTTAATTTCAGACAACATAACGTAAAATGCAAGTATTTTCTTGCTTTCACTGTTGAGATTTCACTTTATGTTAACCCTATGTTACTCAAATTGTTGATAGACTTCCATAAGATCAACATGTAGAAACAATTTTATTTTCACTTCTTATTAAAAAGCAAAAAAAGCATACCTGCTGAAGCATTTTCTATAAATTATTGCAATACGCAACAAGAGTTTGTGCTTGTTTTAAGGATAATCACAAAAAACCCCAAGGGTAAATCCTGTTCCCAGAAAACATGAGGATGTAAATAGATGAGACACTCTTTAGAGCAGGAGGAAAGTGAAAGGTCAAGCCAAGCAGTGATGGCAACAGGAGAAGCAACAGTGGTTTCTCCCTTCTACGATTTATTCTGGAGCAGCAGAAGAAATGGCTTTATGATATTCTTATATCAGGGCAAAAGCTGGCATGCTCCATGAGCCAGCTTCATTTTGGTCTTTGATGTTGCTACAAGGCAGACTAAAACACCTTAGCTATACAAGACCTGCTTACGTCAGATAAATAAGGTCATGAATTCATCCTGAGTTCAGTGCAGGTCAAGTTTCCTGGTGGAAACAAGCTCTATATATGCTATTGGAAGAAATGAGAAAGGGTCTGTCTTTGTTCAGCATAAATATATGTAACAGTGGCTTCACATCTGTGCGGTCTTTTCATATTTTAATTATATAGTGGTAGCAATAAATATCTACATTTACTTGTTACTTCTACCATAATGTGTCTAATTGTACTTCAGTTATATACTTAAGTATACACTTAAAGTGAAAAATCTGACACAAGTCAAATGATGTGAGATGTTTTCCATCAGTATTTTTAACACTTCCTGTTAATAGAACAAAGTGTTATAAAAATATACTTTTTTTTCCCTTCCAGAGCTGTACTTTCTTCTCTTCATAGACCATCAGCTTGATTTGCAAAACAATGAGAAGAGAGTAAATAGCTATATCGGCCATGTCATAAAGGAAAATCTTCCAAAGAGATAGGTTTTTCTTCCCAGAAAGAAAATGTCCTGCTGAGCAGGGGCCAGATCCAGTGCCCACAGGAGTCAGTGGAAGAACTCCCACTGATGACAGTGGATTTTGGATGAAGTCCCATCTCATTCTCATGTTTAAATGCTGAAAAATAAGTTGCCAAGTTCTAATGAGTACAGTGAAAGCCTTGTGTTATATAAGTTACTTACAATAGATTATTACAACCATTAAGAAAGGCTGATTATTTTTATTAAAAGCATATTTTTGTTGGTTCCTTTTAAGTTGTTCCCAGAGTCTACACATATCTTTATTCACTTTGCTTTTTTTTGAATCTCTGTTTTATAAACAAAACACAAACAAAAACATGATTTCCTGTTGGTTGTTGAAGAAAGACTGTGGACTTATTCTTTACATGGGAAAATGTTTGCTTGCTAAACACATGCGACAACACATGGCCTTGTTCAAACATCCTATCAAATTAAAAGCAGATTCCAGTTCTAATGTTCCAGATGAAGGGCATGGGGCTGGGACAGGCACTCATGTGAAATTGTATTGCATTTAGGAGGACAGTGATCAAAGCAATGCACCTCATACAATGAGTGAGTGGTGAATCTGTCTTATCTGAGCAGCAAGGAATAATTATAGAGAATTATTTGATCTTCCTCTAAGGTAAACCTCGCAATTACAATGCTGATTGAACAGGTTCTCCTGTTTCAGGGAAGGCAACATGTATACTTAGTGCTGTAATGCACTTAATAGATGGTATTAAAATAACATCCTGATACTTCAGTAACTAACATCATCTCAGTCTACTCTTTTGTTAATAATTCCTTGCTCATTCCTGTCTTGTCCTGGCAACAGAATAATTACTTTCTACTGATACAGGATGGGCAATTCTAAATTCCCTGAGTATCTGGGTATGATAAAGGAAGTGTAAATGTCCATTTAATGTTACTTCAAAACCAAGTGAAGGGACCAGACTTTACCCTCAGTATATGCTTGTCTTTTGAAACACAGTTAACATTTGAAAGCTATAGCTTCATTTTGCAGATATATTATAGACAGAAAACTTAAAAATAGAATTCACCTCTGCTGTTAACAAGTTTTGACCTTTGCTCACATTTGTTGAAGAAAGTAGCTCATAGTACCAATTAACATGAATTATTAACTCCTACATTAATAATTAATTTATTAGAGGGCTAAAGGCATCAGTCTTTGCCAGCTAACACTATTGAAAGAAAATGAAGAAAACAACACAACCCTAATTATAACAGCTTAATGAGGATGTCTAGAAGATCTGATGTGATTCAGTCTCTCTAAATGCTCTTTGTTTCCTCTCTGAAACCACACAGGGTGCAAAGAATCAGGCAGTTAACTACAGTTCCTGTAGTGCAGGGTTTCTTCCTACTTTGTGAAGAGAGGAAGCCCACTAAGGAGAGCTCAATTTAGATATTATTAAGGACTGATGAAGGACGCCATTGCCTAAACAATATGAATGCTGTCTCTCTCAATAATGAACTGTTCTAGTGGTGTCTGAATCATTAATGGCTTCAATAGTCTGCTAAGAAAACTTCTGTCTCTCAGAATTGTGCTGTTCAGTGATTTCTTGATTTTGCAGGATGCTTCCTTTGTAATCAGTATTTGAACTTAAACTGTCAACTAAAGGTTGACTGGAATATGATGGTACTGCTTGACATCTCTGTATGCATTTTGGGTAGGATGCAACAACAACAGCAGTGAAATCCTGTATAGCTTTTCAGCAAACATCAAGCAATGGAAAATGGTTGCTTCCCTGCACAGATGCTGGTGATGCCTGACCATCCCATCCCCATCTATCTTAGGTAATTGCATCACATATCACATTAGCAGAACTGATCACACATTTCCTCTCTTACTGCTGTGACATGTAGAAGCTTACCTGAGATTCTTTGCTGAAACATAATCTTTGCCAGTTCACACTTTCTATTTTTGTGTGAACATTGCTCATTATCATTTATCTTTTTTCCCCTCCCTCCTGAAGTTTGTGGCAAACAATTATAGGACCACACAACATTCATTTAGCGATATTATAAAACTGATGTCTCTTAATCTGAACTTGGTTGCCAGACTCTAAGTCACCCTGATCGTATTGGTAACACTACTTTGCATATATTCCAGTCTAAATTAATGTTTCATCATCATGACTCACATGCTATTTGAGACCAGCTCATGCTTTTCAGGAAATTCTTAGATACAGGAGTGGCAGCCATCAGGTGGGACAATGTTGTGTATTCAGAAATATATGCCTATACTGAAAAAGGTAGGGTAAACCTCAACTTTTAGCATCTCCATGAGCCTTTATTTTTTAATTTCAGTTGAAGATGATTCCAGTTTGAAAAATACTGGGCTATGCACTTTCTTTTGGACCTTGGCCCACAGCCTCATCACAAATGTTTGCTGAGAAGATAAGCTGTATATGAATGACTTAGAAAGATCAAGATGAATATTAATTTAATCAGACAATGCTCTTGGGGGAAATTGCCACTAATTTCAGATTTTTCATCTTCCAGAAATCAATTATTATTATGTTTATTGATAGTGTACTTGTCACTGCTTTCAGTATTTTTGCTATGGTGACAGAACTTAAGTACAAAAAGAGGCAAAGAAAGATATAGTAAATAATGTATAGCTAATTCCTAAGGCATCAGAACTTAGTAACCATATATGTGTGAGTCAATAACACATGAAGATTTTAAAAATGCGCAAATCTTTCTGATGAAAGAAGATTAGCCAGCTCTACTCACATGCTGTGTGAATTACAGCTAGACTTAAAGATATTTGTGGCATGTCATAAATAATTTATAAATTCCTTTGATTTTAACACATGCAAGTTTAAGAACATTGTTAAACACTTTTTGCGAGTAGACATAGTTATAAGTTCTTTAAATGCCCACCAGTTCACAAGTACTCCCAAAATATGAATAATATTCTTCAAGAAATAAATGGAAGTTTGACTAGTGTGACAATAATGCAGCTCTAAAAATAAGATGCTAAATATGCAAGGGCAAAATACAGTGTCAAAGACAACCAAAAGAAAGGTGCTCTCCAAGGGAGTGGTGTCAGGTCTATTGTGAACACATCATTCACTAACAGCACAAGTTTTGGCTACGTGGTGATGAGTTCATGCTATGCTGTGCCTCTTTTCTCCCCTCAAGAATATCACAGTGGCAGAACACAACAAGTATCATGGATTGTGCAATTTGTTGCATGCAGGGAGTTAGACTAACTCATCTGAATGTTTTTTGAATCATTAAATTTTCCCCTGGAACATGGTTAGATTTGTTGAGGCAAGAACACATTAAACTGTATAACAAAATATCAGAGTTTGGCATTTTAAAATTTCATTTGTTATTAGGGTTCAGGACAAAGAAGAGTTAGTGTTATAATATTACAGACATGACTTCTCATTAAATCAGACTCCCTACTTTGTGAACATAAAGTTCAGCTTTGGAATCTAAGAAGAAATTTGACTTTAATCATAAAATGGAGAAAATATTTCTATGGTAAAGACCATTACCATGGCAGTCACTGAATACTCATATAAATCTTGTTAATGAAATCCCACTATCTGAGTCCTCCAATTACAACAAAAGTGTTAACGCAAGAGTTGAAGGCTTAACCTTTCCTCAGGACACAAGGTAGCTAAAGCCTGCTGCAAGTGAAGATGCACATCTATTAGATTTAGAAATTGTCATTCAATTAAGTTAACATTTTTTGTTTTAACAATATGCAATGTGTGCCCCAGTGGCACTGACAGGAATATGTTCTTATTTGTCTGTATAATTATTTTAGAGCATGCCCATACTGTGTGACTGAGATGTGAGAAATGAAGAAGGGTTTATGAGCTCATTACAGTTATGATACAGCCTTCTGCTAAAAAAGCTTCTGGGACCAAGGCTAGTAGTTCTTGCCTAGTACATCTGCTCTGCATGTTATAAGCATCAGCGTTACCTCGAGGGATGCTAGAACCTTGTCTTCATGGGCTGAGTCAACATACCCAAGTAGGACAAACTCCTTATCAGCTTGGCAGATAAGGAAAATGTGTACTTACCTAGCATGCTGAATAGAATATATCAGTTGGAAGGAACCTACAATAATCATCTGGTCCAATTGCCTGACCACTGCAGGGCTGACAAAAAACTGAAGTATGTTGTTAAGGGCATAGTCCAAATGCCTCTTAAAAAATGGCAGGCTCAGGGCATTGAGCACCTCTCTAGGAAACCTGTTCCANTAGGGCATTGAAGCCTGTTCCACTGTTTGAAAACCTTCTTGGTAAAGAAATGCTTCCTAATGTCCAGTCTAAACCTTCTCTGGTGCCTCTTTGAACCATTCCTGTGCATTCTAAATTAAGCAGCCTGTTGTGGCTCCTGGAAATAGTTTCCATGAGGAAAAGTCAGTTTTAAGGAAAAGAAGATGCAAAGCTTAGAGAAAATGGCTTATTTGGAGCAAAATACCAACTATAGAGACACCTGCCACACCATTTAGTGATTATTTCCATTATTACTATGTGTTTGGGAGACATATAGCAAGGTACAGATCTCTTTCCTCCTGCTTCCAAAGTTTGACTTATTTTGATCTTGAATCTTCCTTGAAACAGAGCCCTGAACACCTACATCACCATAGGTAGGACCTTAACTATCTAAACAATGATGCACTGCAGGACTTCACATCAGTGCCAGAAGTGGATAACAACTATAGTTTAAACTAAATGGTATAGCATTGATGCTGGCAAGACAGTACTTGTAAAGACAAATAATGAACTGGACCCAACAGTTATCTTTTCATTGGATCTTTCGGTTTCAGCCATGAAATAGTAACACTAGTTAAGGCTATTTGGCATGAAAAGTTATGGAGGGGAAAGGGAGAGATTTTCTTCCATATTATTACCACAATATGAAATAGTTAAAATGTCAGAGCAGAAAATTATTTCATTCAGTCATCAGAATATCCCAGTTTGTACAAGTCTCAGAGGTGACAAATAGCTGCTAACAGAAGTTTCATATATATTTTTTTTCTTAAAATAAGGTCTGAGTGGAGAATAAAAAAATAAGAGGAGCAGAGAAAGAAAGAGAAGCAGGTTGTCTGTTTGGGAGAGCAGAATGTTGTGCTAACCACACACAATGAAGAACAAACATTTTCATTTACATTTTCTTTGCAGAAACTAACTCCATGAAGAGTTGTTATGCAATCACATGATGACCAGCCATATCTGAGTTCCTAAAAAGCCCCAAACAAACTAAAGGTATGTAAAGGGATAACAAGGGGCTAAAGTGGATTTTAAATTAAGAAATCCCCATAAAAGTTGGTGGCTGAATTGTAAGGGTAAGTTTTTCCCTAGTTTTGATGATAATCATAGAATCAAAGAATCAGAGTTCAGAAAAGTAAAAGAATCAAAGTTCAGAGGCTTAGACCAGATTCATCTTTGGTCTGTAAAACCCTGTCTATTTGAACTGTATGAACTTATATTTAGGTAGTTAAGAAAGCTAATTTTCATCTGAACAGACTAAGAACAAATAATTTAAAATGAAAGTATTTCTAAAACCCATGGATAGAATCATATAAACATAGAATCATAGAATTGTTTGGGTTGGAAGGGACTTTAAAGATCATCTAGTCCCAACCCCTGCCATTGGCAGGGACATTCCACCAGCCCAGGCTGCCCAAGGCCTCATCCAACCTGGCCTTGAACACCTCCAGGGATGGGGCAGCCACAGCTTCCCTGGCCAACCTGTGCCAGTGCCTCACCACCCTCATAGTGAACAAATTCTTCCTAATGTCTAGTCTAAATCTACCCCTCTCCAGTTTATACCCGTTCCCCCTTGCCCTATCACTAAAAGCTTTCGTGAACAGTCCCTCACCCAGCTTTTCTGTAGTACCTTTCAGGTACTGGAAGGTTGTAGTAAGATCTCTTTGGAGTCTTCTCTTCTCCAGACTGAACAAGCTCAACTCTCTCAGCCTGTCGTCATATAGGAGGTGCTCCAGCCCTCTGATCATCCTTATAGCCCTTCTCTGGACCCATCCCAACAGTTCCATATCGATCTTATGTTGAGGATTCCAGAACTGGACGCGGTGCTCCAGATGAGGTCTCACAAGAGAAGAACAGAGGGGCAGAATCACCTCCCTCGACCTTCTGGCCATGCTTCATTAGATGCAGCCCAGGATGTGTCAAAAGAAGACAAGTTTCTGTAAGTTTTTGGGCAGCACTAAAGTAAAGAACCTTTGTGTTCTGGAGGGAAAGCCTACCTGTGCTTGCAGACAACAGTTTGGAGGGGACCTGTCTTGGAACCCCAGCACGCAGTGGTAGCCCACGGGGGCGGACGGGTGCGTGTTCCCCGGTGCCTTCAGTACCAGCCTCCTGGTGGACAGTTCCCGGCCGGGACGACCACGTGGGGCTGAGGGACCTCCTGCTCCCCGGCTGGTGGCCCGGGGCCAGTCCCACCCTCAGGCACAGCCAGAGCAAAAGAGACCACCATGGTCAAAAGGGAAAGAAGTGCACAGAATCAAAGTTGACCTCTCTGATCTTCTTTCGTATGTGGATGAAGCAGAGAAAGATACAAAGTGGAGACCACAAGTATGAAGTTGGACTTCTGGTTGTGAGGAAGAACCATGGGAAACTGGACAAGTACTAGTTTCACTGGCACACACTAGATTAGAATCATCTTACTGATAGGTGAGGGCAATGTTTGAGCAGAGCTGAGAGGAAGTAAAATTATCTTGAAAGGAAGTTTTTTTCTGTGTGGAAGATAATTAAACATCCCTTATGAGGAGGAGGAAAACATGACAGAAGGGGTCTTTTGTATGATCTTTCCCCTCATATTAATTCATGAGCTTAATATTGTGAACTTGATTTAGTATTCATATTATTGCGAGGCTTTGGAACTCTGTTCTAGTGGCTATATTTATAAAACCTGGTGTGAATGCAGATCTTCCTCTGGACCTCCTTCATTAAGTGTTATAAGAGTTGGCATCTCCTGTGGAAATGGGCCGGAGTTATAGAGTAAAGGTCAAGTATTTCTCTTACATCAGGAACGTTACCTTTCTATATATAATCTTAACACAGTCACCATCCTATGGTGGGTGCACAAAGGGAGCTAAATGTACTTACCTAGTAACACCCAGACCCATTTTACCACTTATAGTGGCTCAAGTACTGACTATTCTAGACTCTCAGTTCAAATCTGCTTGGAAAGTGGGGTCATCTTTCTAAATTAATTCCCACAGCAAGCTACCAAATTACTTCACCCACCATGCACTTTCAGGCTGTGCCTTGACTCAGTCTTTCCAATACCTCCCTCAGCTTTCACCCCAGTCCACATGAGAATGGGATGCACATAAAGCAGAAGGCAAACTGCATGTCAATACTGCAGTCATACACACTCTTTTTCCCTTTCTGGCTCTGAAATCCCTATTGAATTTTCATTCATCACTATGAGGGAATCATTCAACACTGCAAGGTGCCATTTAGATGTGAGCATATTCAGTCAAAGCAGCTAAAATTCTTAATTTATCGCTTGTTAAACACATCAGCTCTGCTATCAGAATCTCTTTTGCTGAGTTAGTACTGACTAGCTCTCACAGAAGACTATTATAAGAGCCAGAACTGGAAAGCATGAAAATGTAAAAGACTGTGTACCTTATCTCCCAGCCATGGAAGTGGATGTACATGGCGACTGAGGGTAAAAGAGCAGTGAGTCACACTGGTAGATTTCTAAACCTGTTTCTGGTGTAAGGACAAAACTGACACCAGAAGCATGGAACAACAGAAGGAAGCTCACCTCTTACCCAAGTGTCAAATTGCAGTTAAACTAACCTCCCAGAATTAACCCTGCCCAATAATAACATTCTGTTTTGCCACTGAGGGGTTAGTGTTCTCCCTTAAAACTGCAGTTCATATGCCAGCTTTCAATAAAATTCTTCCTTTTTTAAATTTTTTTCTTGAAGGTCTTTAGTTTTGGACAAAGAACAAAATGTATTTAAATTCTGCAGGTAGATACCTTGTTTGACAGGAACTACTGCTGTGTTTTACATGTGTGCCTCGACAGTGCTGGCCAGGATGGTGAGTAAAGGACACTCATTAAATTCAGAGTCCATTTGTAGCTATTAAAGAGCAGGGGGAATCTGCCCATTGAGTATATGTAACCATATCTGTGCCATGTAACTTCAAGGCAGTTATGCTTCTTGTTGGTTTGATTTGAGGTTGGTCTGCTTTGTATTGGTTTCCTCTTTTTTATTTACAAAACAAAGCTAAGGAGAAGTAGTTCTAGAGTATTATCAAATTGGCACAGGGAAGAGTCATTCCTTGTGAAAGGAGTGTCACCCCTTTTACTTTTGATTTTGTTTCCCTTGGAAATCTAAGTGACATTAGGAAGCTGTTCTGGTTTGAGCTAAAGCAGAAGCAATTCTCTAACTTTTCAGCAAAGTCTCCTCCAAATATCTCCAGTTTCTGAAAGTTACCAACACTTTTTTTCAGACAGTGTCTACCTTTAGAAGTGATAAGCCTGATGTTTGTTACCAAGAGAATGGGATATTGGTATGCAGAGAAACCATTGCTTATACTTATTCCTACATAAATCAGTCCTCCAGCTGGTGGAATGCCATAAGTCAAAGCAAAAAAGGAGGTAGAACCTGCAGGACAGAACACGGCAGGACAAGTGATTCAATACTGACCAACAAAGTATTCAATTCTGTAAATGCCATACTCAGTATAAATTTAGGAATCATGAGGTTCAAACTCTCTTCTTTGATGGCTGATGTCCAGTGAGGAGCATGTCCATCAGTCTGCTCCAATCCTGATCCTGTTCCTGAAGCTGACTCTTGAGTTCAGATCCCATCTGAAACTGAGCCTAGTCTAGGACATTCCCCATGTCTGCCCTACAGCATCAGTGTTGAAGTTCATGGGGAAGTTTGATTTTGTTTTACATGTGTTTGTATATATTCTATTGTTCTCTTATTAATATTATTATTTTCATTTTTATTATTGTNCAAAAAAGGAGGTAGAACCTGCAGGACAGAACACGGCAGGACAAGTGATTCAATACTGACCAACAAAGTATTCAATTCTGTAAATGCCATACTCAGTATAAATTTAGGAATCATGAGGTTCAAACTCTCTTCTTTGATGGCTGATGTCCAGTGAGGAGCATGTCCATCAGTCTGCTCCAATCCTGATCCTGTTCCTGAAGCTGACTCTTGAGTTCAGATCCCATCTGAAACTGAGCCTAGTCTAGGACATTCCCCATGTCTGCCCTACAGCATCAGTGTTGAAGTTCATGGGGAAGTTTGATTTTGTTTTACATGTGTTTGTATATATTCTATTGTTCTCTTATTAATATTATTATTTTCATTTTTATTATTGTTGTTTCATTAAAGCTGATTTAATTTGGGTTTCCAATTCACTCATCTCTTTCTCTCTCTCATTTCCCTTTTCCCTTTCCCTGTGGTGGGAATTGGGGTAATAGCTGCACAGTTTAGCTGCTGCCCTAGCTGGGGGAGCAGAGGATGGGCTGAAGTAGGACAGAGGGGTTATGAGAGTTTCTTTACTTTCATTAGAAAAGACATGGAGTTGATTATAAACAGAAACAAAACTGTTAGTTCAGGGTGAAATGTATGAAAATAGAAGCTAAAGGCAAAAGCACTCGAAAATAAATTGGTTTTAGTGTCCACTTTGAAATAAAAAGGGCTGCTATTAGCAACACATATGGTTTGTGCTTCTTAGTGTAAGAGATGACTTTACCTTGACAACATCCCTTTAATTCCAGAAATCATTATTGAAATTAAAAAGAACTGCTTTAAGAAAGTGTACTATAATGCACTGCTTTTCATCATAGTTTTTAGCTTTAGAGCAAGTTTGTTTTGCACTGAACAAACACCTGCTTGACTCTTGAACAGTGGCAAAGGTGCTTGAGTTTACAGCTCCCTGTTCCCTAGCCACAGGTTATTGCTGTCATGGGGTCATTTGCCAGAGTTAGAAAAAATACTACGTCTACTTTGTGAAACTTCTTCAGCTATTTCCTTCTAATGACCATTTACAGTTTTCTTTTTCAAGCCATTGTGCCTGTTTCCCTCTTCCTCTCAAAGAGACCTTCACATCATTCTGGGTCAGAAAATGAATGTGGAACTTTTGCTTCTTCAGATGCTTGAAAATCTTGCAGTTGATTGCTTTCGCCACTCCAGAGAGCTCCTAATTCAAGCTTTATACACATATACATAAGTACACGCGCACACACACACATTGATCCTCTTCTTCAATGTCATAACTTTTAATGTAGTTTAACATACTGAGTTGTCACCAGTTTGATTTTCTAGGTCAAAGAGTTCAACCTCCTTTAATCACTGTGTCCATAGCTCTCCACTACATTGAAAGAGCTCTTCTGTACAATTTAAACTGCCTACTGTTAAGTTACAATCCTTGCCTCAGCTTTCCCTCCAGCGTTGTCTTGGCTGAACTTCCTGCGTATTTCTGACTAGGGCTTTAAAGAGCAAATTTATGGTAAATTTGATGCTGCTTAAATGTATGCAATGAGTATGGAGGCATCCCATGCTTCCAATGAACAAATGGATAACAGCTTGCAATACATGTGATGAAATATTCTACTGTGTCCACATGTATTTGGGGTTTTTGTCCTTTTCCCCCCTGCCCCTTTTTTTTCTATTTTTCTTTCCAGATATCCCCTTTATGCAGCTGTGCTAATCCTCTGGATTTTTTGGCAAAGACCAGATGACCAGAAATATACTATACCAAGGACATCCATACTACATATACCAATAGATCCATACCACAACATAGCGATCTTCCATGTAGTCTGAAGTGGAGTAACTTGGGCACTAGAAGATACCTAGCTGCATTTCACTCTGTCTGGTACATATCCAAGACCTGGTAATACAGACAGCTTGTCAAGGTGGGCTTGCTGTCTAATAATCTCAGATTTAGTTCATGCTGAGTTTAACAACCTTGGCCCAACTTGGAATTAGCATGGCTGAGCCTGAAGCTGATGTCCTCGTAGTCTTCAGTCTACTGTGCACTGCCCATACACCAAGAGTAATTTGACTCTCATCCTTTGAAAATAAATGCTAAGTCACAGTGGTCTTTTCTGTACATCAAGGTAAGCTTGTGCATGCAGACAAGCAGGCAGTGAGAGTTCACAGCAGAAAGGGTGTGTTTCATCTAGTTCTATGGCTTTTATAAGAGCCAGGAACACTAGAAACCATTTAGTAAGAAAGGGCCAGGGACTTTTTTGAACTGATTTTGCTCTATGAGAGTTTTGCAAAGCAGCATGTGGAGGAGAAGGAAGGGATTCAAACACAAAATGTTGTATTTGTCTTTCATAGGCATTAATCAGCATCACAGATATAGTAAGGTTTATTTTTTAAAATTTCCCATTTAGAATGGTAAACTCCTACTGTAACTTCAAAACCAGAACACCTGTGTCAGTTGTATAAAGTTTATTGGGAGTCCAGTAACAATCCCTAAAAATCTCAGGATGAAGCCTCTTGAAGAAAATAGCCAAACTCCTAGTAACGTGAGGTGGTTTGGACTTCCATTTTTAATGAACAACTCATGGAGCAAAATGTATGATATTATTCTCCAGCTGCCCACCCATATAACTCCAAAATAATGCTTTCATCATTTTAAACTAGTATGATACCCTGGAACTTAGAATACAAATAAGATTTTTGTGATAGGAAGTCCAAACCCCACACGTAACAGCACAGTAAATCTTCATTAACAAGAAACATTTCTATTGATTTCATTTTGCAATGTTTCATATTACATATAACAAATATGTATGGTCACTTAAATGAATTATTGCAATTCAATTTGGAATGATTGTATAAGGTTATTGTATTATCTCTAGGATGCCTTAGTCTCTGGGTGTCAAAACTGTTTTTATTTAATGGAATAACATGGGAAAGTTAATCAGAGCAGGTTAACCTCTATGGGAATGAAGGTCACAAACACTCAGTCTCAGCTGTAAATGGGGAGCTTTCATTATTTATTTATTTAATTATTTTATCTCAAAAAAGATATTTATGCAAGAAAAAAGGACAATGTGGGCTTTCTTAACAGACTCGTTTCTGGTGAAAGTCTTAATGGCTTTCCAGCAGGATACCCTTCTGATCATCTCCTCAGTGTCATCCCTTTGGTTTTTCATACTGTCTTTGCTGAACAGTGATGGATGAAAAGGACTATGCAAAAAATTGTTGTTCTCTGCTCTTCATAACAGTTCTTTTCAGGCAGATAAATTCCTGCCTCCTGAAGTATAAGTCTGATTTTTCTTCCCAGAATATCATCACAGTTATGGTATGTTAGAGCAACAGTTCATCTTAGCTTGGTATTTGGTTTGAAAGTGACCAGTAGCAAACACATGAATTGACACAAGAAGGAGTAGATAGATAGAGCAATACTCTTCTGGCATATCTATTCTCCCATCATCTTGGATCATCTCAGCCATGCCTCCCCAATTCCAGGCCAAACAGCTGGAGTTGCCCTGTTTTGTGCAGAGTTTGTTGGAAAGAAGCCAATGAAGTGCTTCTTGTTCAGACTCGGATGCTGTCCCTGCCAAATCTGTGGCTGCAGCCACCTCTCTCCAAAGCCACAGGGTTTTGAGTAACCATCGATACTGAGTCCTCAGCTGATGACAATGAATAGACATGGATTCCCTGAGCACTATTGCAAACAAAAAGGAGCTGCTGCTTGTCACTGTCACGCAACGAATGATTTCCATTCACCCAGAGGTTTGACTGAATTTCTGTCATAGGCTTAAAGAGCCAGCCTTGGTTTACTCACGGGAATGGGGTTGTTTTCAGTGGTCAGCAAAAGGAAGACCTAGACTGTTCATTAATAATTTAAAAAAACAAACACCAAAATGACATAAGGAATGATATATTGTCTTCACTGCCTCTACATTAAGACAAAACAATCAGGAGGTTTCTAGCTGAGATTCAGTTAAAGGATCCCAGCAATGCTCAGTGCTTCTGTGAACAGATTTCTTTCCCCTAGAACTGGTGGCTGGATCCTCCACTGGTTTACTTTCCTCTGGCTGCCGGGGAGCCAGCGTTTCTCTGCATAGTCTTTGAATGGTGTGTATCAGTCCTGTCTCTAGAGAACAGAAATTGTATTCATTGGTAAAGCTGTAATATTTTGAATTAGACTCCCACATAGAATAACATAGTCTCACCCAGAAGCTTGCATATGGATGGTGTTCACAACAGCAACTGTGCCGCTGGCAGCATTCAGCTTGGGCTTTGCACCCTGCAAGCCCATCCTCACTGGGTCTGCGCTGGCCTGTCCACGCAGTCCTCAGCTGGACTAATTGGTATTGTGAGTGTGGAACATTCAGTGCCAGGGTTCCTGCACTGTTGCTGCACATTAGATAATACCTATATTTCTAAATTCCCTTTCACTTACACGGTGACTTCTATAATCCTATAAACCTAGGTTCCTTCATAAATGGTACTCTTCATTCTTCTGTATCCTTAGGGACCTAGTTATGTTCACACAGAATCTAATTGTCTGTAGAGGTGAAAGCTCTTAATGACTGAATAAGAGTTTTTTTCTGACTGTATGCATCATAAAGTCTTATATGGTGGAAAATGTCAGTGACAAGAATGTTTAAACATCAAATATATGCATCTGAAGCTACAGATTTGGGTATGTATTCCCGAATTTTCATTATAAAGAGTTGTCTACTAGGCAAGAAACTTTTCTGTCATAGTAGTATAAGGATTACTTTCTTTTTTGTAAGTCTAGACTCTGATTATATAGCATTTTTACAGGACAAAAATATTGGCATTAAATCCCTGAGTTGGTACTGATATTATTACTGGCAGATTCAGGAACCTGACAGTTCTACGTTTGCTTGTTTAATGAGATATAGATGGGTAGGCATTAAGATAAATGTTTCACAGAATTTGAATGATATTAATTCAATACAATAGTCGATGACTGAAAACTGCAGCATTATTTGAGCATGCATGGCTGAAGGCACAGAGACCTTGTGGAAAAGAGTCTCTACCAACTATGTATCCACCTGTGTGGAGGTGTATAGGGGTGTGATTCCACTTCAGCATTCCTGCAGTATCTCCTATGCTGACCTTACTCCTCAGGGTGCCTTGAACCACATATAGAACCTGTTCAGTATGTGAAGCTATAATATTTGTCTCAGTTTTGAAAAGTAATCTGTCATTCAGCCTGAGATTTCTGAACGGGTTCATCTTCTACACAGGAGTTAAAAACTTTTTGATTGTCCATTGGCATTAGTCAATGTAAAAAGGGGAGTTTTTGAGGATAAAATATATATTCATGGACTTAATTATTCAGCTTTCAGGCACTATATTACAGAAATAGTCGTTAGATGCCACTGAAGACTGCAAATGTGTTTGACATTCAGACTGAACAGGTAGATTTGAGGTGCTTGGTGATCAGGACCACTTCTCTGAGAATATTTGCTGGAGAAAGATGCTGGGGAAGAAGAATGTGGATATAATGCAAATTTTGTTGTCACCTTGGCTATGGAAAGACAGTGAGCACTTACAGAAATACAAGTTACACCTTGCCAGTAAAACCAAAGGCAAACACATGAAACAGAGTAAGAATGAAATGAAGGGTTTTTTTTGTGAAAAGTTATACCAAGGTTTTTCTATTAGGGGAAAGCCAAAAGATTGAGAATGGACAGAAATTAGATTCATTGAGTCAAATTGTTTTCCTAGTGGAATATTTTATTTTTTTAAAGTGGCATAAATCAGCATCAGGTGGAAATTCAATATGTAGAGGGAACTAATGGAAGGGGGTATAGCCTTGGCCTCCCTAGAAAAACAAAGTCTAAATCTGGAATAAAAATTTGACTCATTTATTAATTCATTCTTGTAAGATATTTACACTGTCTGGTTCTAACTGTTGGGAAGATTTATCCTAAAACATTTTTATACTCTTAGAGGAAGTGTGCGTAAGTAAGAAGAAGAGTAAAGTGATATCTCATTATCATAACAAATCCCCCTTTTTAATGTATTCTGTGTACATGTATTGCACACAAAAGAAAAAAAACTTCTCAGGGAATGTGATAGAAATCTGCAGATATATATTTACCAATGACAACAGCTTGCATTACAGCTGATTCATCAATACCATTTTGCAACCTCTAAATTTTTTGCATAGCTACTGCTGTTTCAAAGCACATTGGCTAGGAGGTTTACTAATGGCACTTGTCCTTTACTAGAAGAAAGTTCCACTGAGTTCAGAGGCTTAGACCAGATTAGGTTTTGGTCTGTAGAGCCCTGTCTATTTGGACTGTATGAACTTATATTTAGGTAGTTAAGAAAGCTAATTTTCATCTGAACAGACTAAGAACAAATAATTTAAAATGAAAATATTTCTAAAACCCATGGATACAATCATATAAACATAGAATCATAGAATTGCTTGGGTTGGAACGGACCTCAATGATCATCCAGATCCGACCCCCCTGCCATGGGTAGGGACACCTCCCACTAGACCAGGCTGCCCAAGGCCTCATCCAACCTGGCCTTGAACACCTCCAGGGATGGGGCAGCCACAGCTTCCCTGGGCAACCCGTGCCAGTGCCTCACCACTCTCATGGTGAACAAATTCTTCCTAATGTCTGGTCTAAATCTGCCCCTCTCCAGTTTATACCCATTGCCCCTAGTCCTACCACTACAAGTCTTTGTGAACAGTCCCTTCTCAGCTTTCCTGTAGGCCCCTTTCCGGTACTGGAAATCTGCAATAAGATCTTCTTGGAGCCTTCTCTTCTCCAGGCTGAACAAACTCAACTCTCTTAGCCTGTCATTGTATCCAGCTCTCTGCCTTCATAGTCCTCTGTTCATTCTTGTAGCCCTCCTCTGGACCCATCCCAACAGTTCCATATCGATCTTATGTTGAGGATTCCAGAACTGGACACAGTGCTCCAGATGAGGTCTCACAAGAGAGGACTAGAGGGGCAGAGTCACCTCCCTCGACCTGCTGGCCATGCTTCTTTTGATGAAGACCAGGATAAGGTTGGCTTTCCGGTCTGCAAGCGCACATTGCTGGCTCATGTTGAGCTTCTCATCAACCAGCTCCCCCAAGTCCTTCTCTGCAGGGCTCCTCTCAATTATGTCCTCCCCCATCCTCCACTGAAATTGGTGATTGCCCTGACCCAAGTGCAGGACCTTGCACTTGGCCTCATTGAACCTCATGAGGTTCTCACAGCCCCACTGCTGCAGCCTGTTGAGGTCCCTCTGGATGACATCCCATGTGGCAACTTCCTGTGTGGCAACTGCACCACTCAGCTTGGTGTCATCTGCAAATTTGCTGAGGGTGCACTTAATCTTGCCCTCTATATAATTGATGAAGATATTTAACAGTACTCATCCCAGTGCAGACCCCTGAGGGACACCACTTGTGATATTAAGCAGCACTGGTCCCAGTACGGACCCCTGAGGGACTCTATTTGTCAAGGACTTCAAGGACATCTGGACTTCAAGATGCTGCAATTACTCTCTTCTAGGACTCACTGAAGTATGATACCATGTGGTGACAGAACAGATATTCTTCCTCACTCTGAAAAGCCCATCCAAAATTGAAAATAGCTTCCTTTTTAGGAATGTAATCTACATGGAATTTTTGGGTTTTTTTTTCAGGCTGTCTCCTCTATTTTTATTCTTTCCATCATGGTTATTATCACTGTCCAACACAGATTCCTCTCACTTTCTCCATCTCTCCTCATCTTGCCTCTTGTCTATGTCCACAACTTCCTGATCTGGTAGAGCAAACATTCTTTATCCACTGATGTGCTGATTTTCAAAAGTGTCAGCACTTTTGCATCAGGGCTCAGGAGGAAGTACTCTGTTAAAACTGTATCTCTATTAAAAACAAAAACTGTACCTAGTATGATAAGAGTCAGGATGCCCAGGAGAAGTTAAGATATGGGACTTATACCCATCCCTTCCAAATGACTTGCAACACTATATAGCTTTGCCTTGGACTATCATTTCCTAGTATCCAAAAAACTGTTTAAAGTTTTACCTTTTCATGGATAGGAGTCTTTCATTACAGATCTTGAATGTTCGTGAGGCAGAATGGCAGCATCTATTATATTGTATATTTTCTTAGGATAGTGTTAATAAATTATGTGGGCAAAGTCTTCAATATTGATTGTTGTGTTGATTGTTAAAGATTAAATCCTGTACCCATGGAAATAATCATCAAAACTTGACTTAATCTTGGAAGACTGGTTTTCCTTTCAATAAGTATTAAGCCTCAGAGGCAAAGACAGGTGAATGCCACATGTTTTTCTCAGCTTGGAAGTCAAGAACCATGCTTATTTTTTTCACTGTGCCTCTGTATTTATGAGTTTCCAAAGGACAACCTAGCCAGAACCCCCCTAAGTGTCTTTGTGGTGTTTTGTAATACCTTTTCACAAAGCAGTTTTGTGAAGTTTCACCACCACACCTAAACTTAAGTTCTAACGCACCTTAGGAGGCGCTTCTCAGCCTCCTCAACTCTATTTAAAATGCTTGCAATAATTTCCTTGATTTTTGTTTCAATCATGGAACTCTCTATTATGGTCTTATTACTTCTTCCATGGGTTAAGAAAAGAGAACAATGTGAAATTTCAGCAGATGAATAGATGGATCATTTTGTTCCAGTGTATTTTCTCCTAAGAAATGAATGAAAAAAATCATAGGAAGGATAAACTGACCAATTAGTAAACATAATGCGTAGAAGACTTTTCAAGATTTTGGATGCTGTAATCTGATGGGAACATCTACATCTCAAAAGAGGAATATGATGGAGTTCTAATTATTCTGCAATTGAAAGAGCTGATAAATGAAACCATCCATCCCCAAAATATGCAGAGTATCTAACATGCATCCGATCCTGCATTTCAAATCAATAGGGTTTAATATTTCACTAGCAATCATGCATTTGAAAATCAATGCTGTCAGGGTTAGTAATGCTCTCCTATAGAAGAGATAGTTACAAGTGAAGGGGACTGAAGGCAAACATTCAGGGATGAATTAACAAAAGCTGTTCCAAAAGTCTTGTCTGTTTGTTTAAAGAAGTGGTAATTATTTTACATAATGACTTATAAAATCTTGACCCTTGGCTTTCAGACCAGTAGACCAAAGTAAAGCGATTGACTTCTCTGAAAGGTAGCGGTTCAGATCTATATGGACATATTTTTTTGGGAAAAAAATCATCCTTGCTACAGACATTAGAAACTTGTAGCACTGCCTGGCACATGCCCAAACAAAGTAGAACTTCATTGTGAAACATTGCCATGTTTTGGAAAATGGGTGAGGTACACAAGGGTTCCTAAATCTGTATCTCTCTTTAGACTGACCTTCTTACATGACCAGGTATGTCTTTGATGAGATAATATTATCTCTGCAAGCCTTCCCCTTTAATGGACTCCTCCTATATCTAACCACACAAGAGATGGGTTTCAACCATTTTGTTTTGAAGGCTTGCTGATATGGTGTTATGGGATGATCCCAAACACTATTCTACCAGACAAAAGCAAAGCTTTCTGATATGTTTTCTTTACCTCTGCCACTAGCGTGTTTTGAAGAGAGGAAAGGATTTGTTTCTGGGTGAGCTCATCTTACAGTCTGAGAGAGCCCGGAATTGAAGGAGTATCTTTTTTCCCATGTTTGGCTGAAAGAGGAATTTACTGTAGGAATTCTAGCAAGACACTAAAAAAGTGTTGCAGAAGTGCAGAGCCTAGAAATCAGTTCTTGATTTCTAGAACTGTATTACAGAAAGTACTCCTGCTACTTAGATACATTTGTTAAACAGCATATTCTGGACTGTTGCAAGCCCTCACAGACATGATAACTCACATGTGTGGCAAGTTGTAGTTTCAGATCCTGAATTCTCTGAATTCTTTCCAGAAAGCAAAGACCAGCTTGAGGACTCATTTATTTCTTGCTTTCAAACAACTGAACACCAATATCGGATGATAAACCAGAAGCAATGAGAAATTATTGTTTGGTTATATTTCTTCAATAACTATTCTGGTGTTACTGCAGTCATTGGATTTGATTTTTCTCCCCCTGGCTTTAACATTTTATTTCTCTGTATGTTAAAAAGCTGCTGAAAAAACACAAATAGGTCTCCTTAACCTAAGCAGACAACACAAATAGTGCATTCTTCTTGGAAGAATATCATATACTTCTCTCTATTACAACAGAAGTAAGATTTTCTGAACTGGAAATTATTCCTAGTATGAAAAACCATTTTTTACTGAGTTTCAGATTAATTTTACATTTAAACTTGACTCTACAACCAGAGCCAGTATGCTCTTAGCCTCATTTGGGGCTATTCTTGCAGTCCATACTTGTGTTGTTGCAAACAGTATGAAATTTTTTTCCTCATATTCCCTATTGCTTAGGGATTATAACGTGAGGAAAAGTCAATGACAAGAACAATTTGAAAATCTTACTCTGTTAAGAGTATTTCTGACCTCATGCTCTCATTTCCTCAGATAAACAGCACTGTCTTTTTACTTGGTGCTCAGAAAGACAACTTGCAGCCACAGGTTGAAAATGTGTTTATCCCTTTGATGGCTTTTGAGTGACTGTGAGCACAATTTCTCATTGTGGTCATAGCTGTGATGTTTAGAACTGTTGTGCTGATGTGGCTGCTGCAGCAATATCATAATAGACTTAATATCAACATAGAATCAGTTAAAGTAAAGTAAAATCATGAAAGACAGTAAACAAGTTTGGTTCCTTTCTTGCTTTGCTTCATTTACTGTGTTTTAATGTCTTAGTTTCCTTAGCTTATAAGTCTTCTGTTTTGCCTGGTAACTTCAAGGCTCATCTGCAGCTAACTGACCATGACTGTGGTCTGCTGGAGAACAGATAGCATAAGTATATTAATGCCCATGTGGTTCTTTCCCACTGCAAAATGACATTTTTAACCTGAGTACATTAATAATATGACTTATTTGTAGCCTTGTGGAAAGATATGATGGTCTTTGACATCGTTACACTCTATTGTCACTTGCAGAGGTATAGGAAAATAATATCACCCCTTCTTTACCTCTCTATGCTTCTTTTATGTTAGACAGTAATAAACAAGAAGTATTATGCTATTGGTGAGTCTACAAATGGGAACTGCAGAGTACAGTCCTCTGAATGATGAAGAGATGCAGGATTAAGGTAAATAATGGACGAACTATGTCAAGAAAATTTTGCTTTGCATATCACCTGTTCTGTAATGTGTAATGTGTAATGACTACAGTGTTTGGACATTATTCACTCATGAGAAGCTAAGAGAATGCCTACTCTAGTAAACCAAAGCTTACTAGGTGGGTCCTGGACACTGAAATAAAATTATCCACACTAGTGAATTTTAAACCTGGTTTCTGGCATCATCTTGACCTGATGTATTACATGTTTTTCGGGCAATTCCCAGCCACTGCTCAGGTTTAGCATGGACAGAGGAATGCTCCCATCTCATAGGAAAGATGAGCCTGTGCCTCTCTTACATTGGCTTTTTGGTGTAGTCTTGGTAGTGGCAGCTGTCCACCCATGTCTGATGAGAAACAGAGGAGGGTTAAGAGGATTAAACTCTGACTGGATTTACTTTAACTCNGCATTGGCTTTGTGGTGTGGTCTCAATCATTCTCCCAACAGACCTGTTCATTTGCTCCCATCCAATGCCCCCAAAAATCTTGGTCCCATGCTATAGAAGGCCCACTCTTACTATTTTTGGGGCCTCAGACAAACAAAAAAGCACAAAAAATACAGTGACTGGGCACTGGAGTGGGTGCACACAGTCTTGATAGTGGCAGCTGTCCAGCCATTCTCTGATAAGGAACAGTGGAGGGCTAAGAGAGTTAAGCTCTGACTGGATTTACTTTAACTCATGAGGTTAGCCAAGAAGGTGGCTACAAGAACATCATCTGATGTGGGTGTACCATAAAGAAAACAGCAATGACCCCTATACAGAGGACAAAAGCAGAATACCTTCAAACTAACTCCTCTTCCTTTTATCAACTTCAATATCCCAGACTCAATTAATCAGCCTAGAAGATGAGAGATGGAACAGGGAGGATGTTGGAGATCATAATTCAGTGAAAGTCCAGAATTTTTCCACAAATGTTTTAGATCTTTCCGGGTAGTGTTTCTCCTGAAATACACTTGGATCACACCTGCCTTTCTACAGGAACATCAGCTGGGTGAGTGACATTTAAATACATAACTTATCAAAATTTCTCACCGTTTATCTTTTAAGTTCCTAATTATTGGCAGAATTTCTTATTGTCTGTCATAGTATTAATTTTTCTTTAGTTCATAAAGCTGATCACTAAATTTCATCCTAATCCAGTTACTATATAAATAATCCAGTTTTCCTTAGAAGATGTTCTAACCCTTCTACAATTGTTTTACTAGCACACACACTGTATTATACACCAGTCAATGAATAACAGAGATCGTCCCAAGGTGGGTCCTTATTACAGCCCTGGTAATTTCTTGGTGATCCAAACAGTATTCTTTCAGGACAGTTCATTATCATCTTTCTTTAAGTAGTTTCTCATGGTTCTGTAATAATCTTTATCTGTTCCTATTACCTAATAACTTTCCACACAGCACCAAAGCAAAGGTTTTACTGAAATACGAATACATTCAGCAGACTCCATTGACTTAAAAATGAATAAATCAGTCAGCACATTATGCGGAAGGTATTAGAATAGTCTAGAATGGTTATATTTTCAAATAACATGTTGATTTAATAACATTTCCTATTATCTTCCAACACTTTAATTATTCTTCAACATTTGTTTTAAAGCTCCACATGCTACTCAAGTCAGATTAATGAACCCAGAGTTACCATCACCCTTTAAGTGATGCATTTGTTGATCTCTGAAGATTTTCTATGATCACTGATTTGATAGGTTTATTAAAAATCCTTCCTAACAATGTCAAACTGTCTGCAATTTCACCTGCCTATTCCTGCTTTGTTCTGGGATGTACATTGCAGTATCTCCACTTGGAGGAAATGAAGATCTTTGTATCTTGCCTTCACCTCAAAGAGTGGTCACTTCTTTTCCTACACAATCTTTCTCGTTAGCCGTTCTTCATTTTCCAGTTTTCTGTATTCAGTGATCCCTATTGAATGCGAGGTAGAAGATTCTTCTAATATTTTTTAGTTTATCTGCATTACTTCTAATCCTTAATCCATCCCCAACATGCAGTTGGTCCTGCTTCTCTCCTTACTACCCTTCACTCTTAATTTACTCATATAACTGCTGAAGGTTTTGCTGTTCTCCTTTACTTCACAAAGTTTAACTAAAATTGGATTTTGGCAGCTTTCTCTTCATTCCTACATTTCCTGACCTCCAGGATGCAGCTGTCTATGCTTCAGTCTCTTTTTTCCTTCCTTGCCCAGGGTTTGTGCATGTGCAGTGAAACTTATATGTCCTGAGCTAAGCTGTTTGCTTACAATTTTATTTGCAATCCCCATGCTCTCAGAAAAAGGGTCTATGGTTAGACTTTTCTGCCCCACTATTGTGCACACCCTACTTATATGTTAAGTCACGACTGTCAAGTATATAATGATGCAACAGAAAAAAACTATTTTCCAAAAACAAAACACAAAACTTTACAAGCATGTTCACCTCATAAATATCTTACTCGAGTCCTGATACTGGCTTCTTTGCTTAATATTATGACAATATATTATTTCAGTTGGATGACAAAGGCTGTAGCACCCGTATATGGGACAATCAGAATCTGAATTTCAGACCTTAGATGAAGAATTAATGATTCAGACTCTACTTTCGCTATGTCTTATCTTTTTTTCCCCATTTCTACCAATGCAGTCCAGGCTGAAGCCCAGAAGATCTATTTTTAATTCTCAGGACGGGACAAGGAAAATTCTATAGAGGTCAGGACAGCTGCAGGGACATTAAAGGATTTCCATGAGAACAAATCCAAACACAGTAGAATGTAACATTTTAAAAGAGCCTTTTAAAGTCCTATTTTTTTAAAAGAACCTTTCCTAGATGTAGCATTTTAAAATGAGACCAAGCAGAAAGAGTTTAATTTGTTGAGGCTGGATGTGGACATTAGAAGAAAGCAAATTGTCCTTTTACTTTAAATTTTTATAGTTGTGACTGGGCTGGAAGAAACAAAGTCCATGTTAATATTATATAATTAGCACCTCTTCTGGTTTACCTCCATTTTGGATGAGCAGCTCCTTTGACATATTCAGAAACACTCTACTGTGGAGGCATTATTGTGTAACAAAGTGCTGTTTTGGAATGGGTTTTGTGGCTCAGAAGGAGGTGAAAATCTCCCTCACATTAAAACTTCTTTAATTTAGAGATACACCCAAAAGTACAAGCACCAGTGAGCATTTTGTTATTGATCCACAGATTTTCCTTGCCACAGTGGTTATCAGCCATGTCCTTCATTGCTAACCGATGTCATTTGTGGCTAGAAAATGGAGACACCCAAGTGTGCTATTGTCAGCCTCAGTCCTCAGCCAGACTGTAACACGGGAGCCTGAGGAAGCCCAAGTCTGCAAATCTCTGACGCCCAGCTCAAAGAGCAATCCCAGTGCTGCCAGGCAGCAAGACGACAAAATGAATTTCTATTATGCAAAAATTAGATCTGATTGATAGGAACCTACTAATAAAATGTCATATCTTATAGATGTGGAAGGACCACAGTGCCAGTGATAAAGTGAGATTGGTCAAGTCTGACAAACGTGCACTGGAGCAGTATTATTGACGGGGGGGTATAGTATTGATTGAGCTGCCAAGCTTATCATATTACACAATTATGATATTAGATTTGCATTTTTAATTCTTTTAGAAGAAATTGGCCCAAGGCAATTACAAGAGAGAAATACTGTGATGGAGCCTGCTGGTCCAGCAAGGAGGAATCATAAGCTTTTAGGAAGAAGCAGCCACTGTCAAAGAAAAGTTTTGCCTAGCGGAGCCATGACAAGGAAACAATGCAAGCACAGAACCAATAAAGCTTTAAAGGATTTGATCCCATCAGTATTGTCTCAAGAGACAAAAAGGCAAAACCAGATGACCATTAAACCAGGAATAATAAAGATTAAATCTACAAGTTGTTTGCTTTGCACAGATCACCGCCGCCACAGACATGCAGCCTGTGGAGTCCTGCAGAGTTTGCACAGACAATGTCTTCTCTTTATTACAGCACATTATGCAAAGGAGTTTCCAAATATTTTAATCTTAGGCCTCATCTGTTTGCACAATCCACCAGAGCTGGGAGCTGGACACATAGCTGTTTTGCAAGCCAGACACTAGCACCCAGGAGAACGGATGAGTAGGGCTTGATGTCTTCTCAGTGATTACATAAAGTCATTGCAGAAATTAGTTCTCCTGGAATTCTCCTCCTCAAAAGACATCTTTTAAGGATAATTAATTGGTCTGACACTGTCTTGGCTCATTCCAGGTCCTGTGAAATGGATATGGGATTTTGCTGCCTTCCCTGTTGTATCAGTAGAAAAGACACTGAGCATAATTATTTCTAATTTTCACTATTGGTAAATGGAAAAAAATAAGATTTTTGAAGTGTCTAGAGACCTGTAGATGAGATGTTCTGAGCATTAGGTTTTTGACTATTTTCTTTTTTGGAGCACCCGATTTTTCAACAAGTTTTCTGTAATGAGGAAGATAGATTCATCAATATTGTATTAAATGATCCCTCCTTCTCTGCAGTCCCAGTTTATCTGCACCCAGTTAGCTCATCTTTCACTTGTTAGCAACCAAACTGATTTGGAACCAAAGGATGATTTCTGTTCAGGGACGACTCTTCATTTTTCTGGTGACCAGAAATATGAGAACCTTATGATCTTGTAAGGACTGGTAAATTTAAAGGGTAACTTTTCCTTTCCCACATCTATAAAATGGCAGCAGATATTTCTTTGGAAGAACAGCTAAGTGAATTAAATCCTTAGGACGTAAAGGAAAAGGATTAATGGAGGAAAGAAGTATGTAACTTTGCTTCAGAGCTTGTTATAATTTCTGTCAGAGTAGGTCTATGCCAGAGGCTACACCACAGGTGTGACCAAGGTCAGAAAGGCCTACCCCCTTTATCATGACCACGTCCACAAGGAATAAAAGAAAGGTTACAGTTGTAAAGAACTCCCTTCTGAGGGGAACAGAAGGTCCAACAAAATGAACAGACCCTCCTCTTAGGGAAATCTACTGCCTCCATAGTACCCAGATTAAGCACACCACTAGGAAACTTCCTAGATTCATCTGGCTCTTGGACTATTACCCACTGTTTTTTTCTCTCACATTCCAGTTGTTGGCAGTGACATTGGAAGATGCAGATTCACCCAGTCTGTTAATGTATGGCTCTGTAGCTGGTGTCACCACAACAATTTTGGGTTCCTTTTGGTAATGGGATGGCCTACGTGCTACCAGGCTTGCTAGCTACAGATGGGATTCACCTTTCTCAAAGGGGGAAGAGGTTCCATGCTCAGTAACTTGCAGGGCTCTTTGACAGAGCCCCATCCCTGGAAACACTGAAGGTCAGTTTAGACAAGGCTGTGAGCAACGTAGTCTAGTTGAAAATGTCCCTCATCACTGGAGAGTGGTTGGACTAGAGAACCTTTAAAGGACCCTTTCAACCTNAAGGTTACAGTTGTAAAGAACTCCCTTCTGAGGGGAACAGAAGGTCCAACAAAATGAACAGACCCTCCTCTTAGGGAAATCTACTGCCTCCATAGTACCCAGATTAAGCACACCACTAGGAAACTTCCTAGATTCATCTGGTTCTTGGACTATTACCCACTGTTTTTTTCTCTCACATTCCAGTTGTTGGCAGTGACATTGGAAGATGCAGATTCACCCAGTCTATTAACGCATGGCTCTGTAACTGGTGTCACCACAACAATTTTGGGTTCCTTTTGGTAATGGGATGGCCTACGTGCTACCAGGCTTGCTAGCTACAGATGGGATTCACCTTTCTCAAAGGGGGAAGAGGTTCCATGCTCAGTAACTTGCAGGGCTCTTTGACAGAGCCCCATCCCTGGAAACACTGAAGGTCAGTTTAGACAAGGCTGTGAGCAACGTAGTCTAGTTGAAAATGTCCCTCATCACTGGAGAGTGGTTGGACTAGAGAACCTTTAAAGGACCCTTTCAACCTAAATCATTCTATGATTCTATGGAAGGATGTGCTAAAACTAATTTGGATTGTTAAGGTACAAGCAAAGTCAAAGGCTTTATCATGTAACGGTAAGTCTGAAAAAGATAATGACACACTCTGTGCTTAGCTTCTGTATTAATTCAGCTATCATAGCCTTTTGAGAAAAGTAATTAAAAAAAAGCCTACCTCAGACAGTGATCATGTCATAGGTAGCAAAAGACCTCAGATGGCCTATTGGGAAACCCAGGCTCAGGTGAAGATTTAATTATAAGTACAGCAATAGGGAACAGAAGCAGAGAGAAGCAGGAGGAGAGAAGCCTTAAATGACCTCTGTTTCTTACCCAGTCCTGTGAGGGATATTGTTTTTCCTTTATTCTGTCTTTTGCAGCTGATCCACAGCAAGACCACAAGAAAGCTGCAGAAAGCAGCTGCCCAAACAAACTAAAGTATAAACTATAAATTGGCTTCATACATACATGCACACATACAGAAGAGCATGAACATGTATGAAATACAGACATTTCATTCAGAATCAGCTCACATGAAGAGATTTTTTGCCAGAGGTAGTCAGAGAGTAAAAATTCGTGTCATGAATCTTTTAAGGTTCCAAAATATTTTTGTTCTACACTGTAATGAAAACAAAACTTTTAGAACATTTTCCTGACTTGAAATGGTGTCAAAAATTACTACTTGCAGATTGAAAACTCCAGGTTTTGTACAGGCCACCCTTTGCTTCTAGCCAGAAACCCTGGGCTTCAGAAATCTTTGTCAAAACCAATGTCTCCACAGAATATTTCAGCTTTGATAAACAACATATTTTAATAAAATGACATTTTGTTGAAAATATTCCAGCCAGCTCTAGCTACAGCCTTTGTGAGACTGGGCAATTGAGCATTATTAATATTGCTAAATCTTTCTTTTCAAAGGCCACCATGTCTCTTGATGATCACTGGACATAAGGAAATAATTACGTGGGGAAGAGGGGAAGATGGGGAGAGGGTGAGGGGCTTAGTGGTTTATTGGACCCAGGCATGGGGTAGTAATAAAGCTACCCACAGTCAGGTCACAAATCATACTTTGTGTTTTCAATGTATTTACTTGAAAAAAAGAAGAATCCCGTCTCAGCTGGCTGTGAATTCCCACCCCAGACAATAATTAGGGCTCCTTTGATGGGTGTCTGGGCAGTAGAACTGGGGCAGCCTGCCACTGTCCGTGGGTCTGATCCTGCCACTGCTTTGGCTGTGGTTAACCACACAGCAGTCAAAGATGTTGCATAGCTGTGAAAGCCCTGCATACCAGGAGCCTCCTTGCTTTTGCATCATAGAATCATGTAATCATAGAATCGCTAGGTTGGAAAAGACCTCTTAGATCATCAAATCCAACCATTCCTATCTGGCACTAACCCATGTCCCTGAGTACCTCATCTACCCATCTTTTATATACCTCCAGGGCTTGTGACTCAACCACCTCCCTGTTCCAGTGCCCAATGAAATTTTTTTCCTGATATCCAGTCTGACCCTCTCCTGGCACAGCTTGAGGCCATTCCCCCTTGTCCTATCACCTGTCACTTGGGAGAAGAGGTCAGCACCCACCTCTGTACAACCTCCTTTCACGTAGATGTAGGCAGTGATAAGGTCTCCCCTCAGCCTTCTCTTCTCAAGGCTAAATAACCCCAGTTCCCTCATAAGATTTGTTCTCCAACCCCACTGTCCTAGCCTTCTTGCACTGACAGCCATTTGGCAGTGGAGAGTTGCTGTCAGGATGGAGGGAGGATGTTTGCTTGGGAATACACTGTATGTACAGCAAGGGGCTCTTGGGCCTCTGGGTTGTGGCCAGTGCCCTGAGAGCTGCCGGCTGTCCTGCCAGAGAGGATGCTCCTGAAGTTTGTGAACCCTTTGAAAACAGACTGCTTATGTGGTCATTGTAGCATGGGTGCACCAGGAGAGGCTCATTATCTTGGAAACACTGGAGCTTTTGGCAGCACTATGCAAAAGACTTGGTTCCCTCCAAGATGCTCTTGGGCATAGAAGACAGACTTGAGATATTATCCCTCCATTTTAAGTTTTTGTGTATAGGAAATAAGGAAAGAAACAAGAGCTGTCTATGACCTTCCTTTTCTTTCTTCTGTAATGTTGTCAGCTTTACTGGCCCAGCAGAGCAAGCAGAACTGAGAAGACCCTACGCGTCTCTCCTCTCCCCTCCCCTCCCAGGCTATCACACATGGGCCCTGGTTACACCACGTCTTGTGCCAGCAAATCCTCAAGAAAGACATATTGGGTGTAGAATCATAGAATCATTAAAGTTGGAAAAACCTCTGGGATCACTAAGTCCAATCCTCAGCCCAATACCACCATGCCTACTAAATCCTGTCCCAAAGTGCCACATAGACATGTTTTTGAACACTTCCAGGAATGGAGACTCCACCACTTCCCTGGACAGCCTGTTTCAACACTTCACCACTCTTTCAGGTAAGATTTTTTTTCTAATATCATATCTAAACCTCCCCTGGCACAACTCGAGTCCATTTCCTCTCATGGTATTGCTGGTTACTTGGGAGAACAGACCAAACAGCCACTCTTCTCCAGTCATTCTTCTCCAGTCTTTCCAATCATTCTTCTTCCCTAGGTCTGTAGCAATGCATGTGGTTGTTGTGACCTAAGTGCAGCATCTGACACGTGGCCTTGTTAAACCTCTTACAATTTACCCGGGACCGTTGATACAGAGATCCTGCCCAGATCCCTCTTCAGAGCTTTCCTCCCTCAGGCATATCAACACTGCCGACCAATTTGGTGTCATTTGCAGACTTACTGAGCACTCAATCCCCTTGTCCAGATTGTTGATAAAGATATTAAACAAGACTGTCCCTAAACCTGAGACCTGGGAATACCACTTTTGACTGGTTGCCAACTGGATTTAGCTCCTTTCACCACAAGTCTCAGGACTTGGCCTCCCAGTCAGATCTTTAGCCAGCAAAGAGTACACCTTTCTAAGCCACAAGCCACCAGCTTCTCTAGGAGAATGCTGTGGAAGACAGTGTCAAAGGTTTTACTGAAGTCAATGAAAATAACAGTCATAGCCTTTCCTTCATCCACCAGGTAGGTCATCTGGTCATTGAAGGAGTTCAGGTTAGTGAAACAGGACCTGGCCTTCATGAACTGGCTGGGTCTGATCCACTGGTTGCCCTGCACATGCCTGATGAGTGCACTCAAGGTGTACTGTTCCATAATCTTCCCTGGTAGTAAGGTCAGACTAACAGTCCTGTAGCTCCCCGTATCCTCCTTCCTGCCCTTATTATAGATGAGAAATAATGTAGAATATAGTTAGTGTGTACAGCTTTGATTGTTGTGAGTTTACATACTGAGTTCATTGTAAGATATTCTTATTAGTTGGCTGTAAAAAAAACAGTGTGTACAAGAACAATAGATATTTCCCTCTTCACTTTTTCTGTAAGTTATTCTGTAGGTAATTATTGGATCTTGAAACACTTTCATTTGCACAGCAGGAAGAAGTTTTTCTTAAGATTATTTGAAATTAATTAATGATGACTCAGATCAGGAGCCATTTATCACCTTTTTTTTACAAAAATAACTGACTAGTTTTCAGTGTAAGTGTGTACATGGTGCTTACAAATGCACATACACATAGGCAAACCAATTACCTGGCTAAGAAACTGGCATGAGGGAAGTGGTTTTGCCAATTACACCTTTGCTTTTCAAAAGTAGAGGACCTGGCTTGTTGTCAAGCCTCATCTGGCTCCAAATTATGACACTGTAATGCTCCTCTTGTCAGATGGAACACACTTATTTCTTATTGATAGTGTATAGCTGATGGCAGATAATTGTGCTGACAGGCTTAGAGAGATCAGGCAGAGTTATGAGCTGAAGTGTTATGAAGGAAAAAACAGGATGATCCTGTGTTTTCACTACAAGTGAAAGCCACAGGGAGACAGCCTTTAACTGGGTCTAGTCAGCTAACATCCATTTATGCCTTTGTTAAGCTCCTCAAAGATTTGTATTAGTTCACATTTCAACCATAGTGCTCAGTAGAAATCACAATAGGTGCCTTCCATGAGCAAGTAATCAGCTTTATAATGTTGTTCTGCCTACAGACCAATTAATCTTCCTGTGACAAAAGATGGTCAACCAAAAAATCTTCTTCAACCTCCTTTGTTTTCTATAGCCGAGGATACAGGAGCACTGTGAGAAAGAGTAATGCAAAATAGTTGCATCTATAGCACTTGTTTCATGAGGTGAGACTGGCAGAACTCATAGCTGCCTCTATTTCTACAGCTGTTCTAGTGAAAATGACTTTTAGCACACATTTTATTTACTGTCTATATAAATGTTTTGGCAAAAAACAGACATGGGAAAACCTAGATGCAAAGATGAAGCAAATACATTCAGCTAGGGAGACAGGTTCTGTGTTAGCATTAAGATAAAAATTCGTCATAGGGTTGCTTCACTTATTGCTAAACCTGGAGATTTTGATTTTCAGTGGAAACTGCACCTGGCTTTGGTCCTGTCTGTTATGCATGGATGCATTCGTAAGAAGGTGAAATGAGCTGCTCCTACATATATAACAAGAATTGTGGAAAAAAAAATTGAGCAATTGTTGACATAGAGAACTGGATTTATAAAGTGAAGCATAAGATGTTTGCTTATCTATGTGCAAGACATTTGCAGAAGTACCTTTGTGTAAGGTTGACATTTTTGAGGGGTGCTTGTGTCCTTAGACAAATCAGCATCACTGACGTAAACTGGAATGATGAGTTTTTACCTGAAATGCTGCTGGTTTTTTGGGTTTGGTGTTTTTTTTTTTTGATGCAAGCAGAAAACAGATACAATTCAAATTCTGTTTAATTAATTTTTTTTCCCCAGATAAGGTGATGAAATGACAATGAACATAATGTCTTCAGTCATTCAAGTCCTTTAAGTCCCAGTCAATAAGTTTATAGCCTCTCAGCTCTTTTGCTCTTAATATAACTTGAAAGCGTTGGAGTGAAAATTTAGTCTAACAAGTGCTCCTGCTACAAGAAGACTATTAGTTTTATTGATTTTCTAAGAAGAAAACTCCCAGTTAAAATTCTAGAAAGAGATTATTACAACTACCTTTTAATAATATTAACTTTCATGAAATCAATATTTTTTCTCATATTACACTATACTTTGCTACATACCAGCTACTATACAAGTAATGATAATCAATACAGACCCTGTGTTTGCAATGATCTTTTCAAAAGCTGGTGTAAAGGATAAGGATCAGCCAAATCTGACTAGAAAAATGTAGAGTGCCAATCTGATCTCAAACAACAGCAAACTGCTCTTTGGAGCTCCATATCCAGAGGGTTTTTGGGGTACTAGTAGCTAGGCTCATTGTGGTCCTGATGACAATTAATGTGACACCTGGCCATGATGGAGCCAATTGTTTCTGTAACAGCACTGTGCAGCAGAGGCCAGGTTGTAGAAACTTGTTGAAATACTGCAACTGAGTTGATAGAAAGTTTGGGTGACTTCCAGCCTTGAGCAGAGTTCCCTGATGTTATAGACACAGAATCACAGAAAAGAATTAGTTTGGAAGGGATTTCTTGAGGTCACCCAGTCCAGTCCTTCTGCTCATGCAGGGCTACCTACAGTTGATTTCCCAGGACCGTGCCCAGGAAGGTTTTGAGGATCCCTGAGGAGAGAGACTCCACAATCTCTCTGGGCAACCTGTGCCAGTTCTCAGACACCCTCCCAAGAAAAGAATGTTTCCCGATATTCAGACAGAGGCTCCTATGTTTCAGTTTGGCAAGGACAAGTTTCACACACTGCTTAGTTACATTTGTTAAACCCCTCAATATTTAACTTACCAGCAAGTTTATGCAGGCCAAGGACATTAATTATCACTTATAGGCTTAAAGGAAACCTCAAATAAGGATCACTTTGTTAATTGCAATATAACACCATCTCACAGGGAGACTGGTGAACCAGGACATTTCCTGGTCCCTGCCACACAGCCACAAAAAAACTCAAGGGCCTGGCACGTAACTATCACAGAACTTGTGACTGTGTGCATGTTGGATGAATCAAGAGGAGTGCCACACTCAGGTTTCATCTGTTAGTATGTCTCACTATGTTAGAATTTGTCCCATTATAGTAGGACTCTTAATGTTTTTTATTTACCTATAGCCACTGTTTTCTGAAGTCAATCACTTATGCTATCTAGTAAAAAAATTAAAAGATTTGGCTAATCTGATGAGATACGTTTTGAGAAACCATATTGGGTTATTTATGAAATATTTTTTTTCTAGACAGATATTCTAGCATTTGTGGTCAAATGTAGATCCAGAATTAGGCAAGGGAAGATGCCTGAATGTGCAAGGCCAGACAGCTCAGTGACCAGGGCTCCATGACAGAAAGCTCAGGGACCACAAAGCACCCATGAAGTGCTGGGGGTATCACTAGGGCTTTAAGACCTCTTTCCCCATGGTCCCAGACTGCCAGCAAAAAGTGCAACTCTCACTTCAGTGCTTAACCAGGATGGAAAGGAGGTGGGCTTGGAGGCAGAGCCTAAACTGTAATCATCTGAATTTGGTGCCCATCTGCAATTCCTCCACCAGGTTCTCTCTGGTTTGATGGAAACTGAGCTTTGGAAAATTGTCTGGAGAAGTTCAGATACAGTAAGCTGTCTCCTACATGTTCTGCTGACTTAGTCCCTTACTGGACAAAACCCACTTTGTAACGCCTGTTGTGGGTTACTGTGGAGGCTCCATATATCTTTGCAGTGGACACTGGTACCTGATTGTAGACATAGGTTTGTATGTGACAGAATTGCAGCTTGTCACTAAATCTCACACAGAGTGTTTCTCTTTCCTTTTCCTCTTAGTCTGAGCCTATCCATAGTAAAATATTCCCATGATAAAACTTAGAGATGTTCCAGGAATGCAGTGAGAATTGACTGTAGGAGTAATGATGAGGAAATTCCTTGTTCTCCACACTGTTTGCCTTTCCAGCTAAAAATGTGTGCAAAATATTGACAGAAAAGTTTTGCCAAAACTTATTTTCTTGAGAATGATACCTTAAAGAAGGTGAGATTTATGAAAATAATTATGTCAATATTGTGAGAAGTTATCCTGCATAGCCTTTAAAAATTACTGCATTGTCAAGTTTCAGTTGTCTGAGAAAAGAATATTTCTGTCTTGTAATGCTTCTGCTTTGCATGAAAGTCTTCTTTCATGAAATTTTGTTAGCTAGAACAGTTGGGACAGAGACCCAAAAATCAAGGCATAGACAACATGAAATGAAAAATATTCCTTCTTATTTGCAAGCATAAATTATACAATTGAAGATAAACAATTATTTTAGGTATTGCTAGGCTATGCCAATGTTCCCTCATTTTCTAAATAGAATTTGTTTTTAATTACCTTACCTATCAAAAGAGTAGTATTAGACACACTACACGGTACATTTCTATGCATAGCAGGGTAATTCTCGTGTGGATAGAATTGCCTGCGTCATCATGAACTGTCATCCAAATAGGCAGAGCTGAGCTTTGAAAGAATGAACTTGTGGTTTTGGGAACTTTCTTGCATTTTCCTTTACCACTGAGTGTATCTTGAGAGCAGGCAGTTAAACACTGGAACAAGGTACAGAGTTGGAAGTAGGGGCCAGCTGCTGCTGATCCTTCTGTAGTGTTTAACAGATAACGCTGTTTTCATGCATGAGCAAAAAGTGAACAGAGAATAACAGAGAAAGGATTCATGGCAGGATTGGGAAAACTTTCTCCTGGTCTTTATTCATAGTGTCTTTCTAGTTCCTGCTTCTTATTCCCAGTCCCAGAGTACTTCTTTCTTACTTAGTATGGGATTGTAATTGCAAATGGCTTTGGGGGCCGTGTGTGTGAAGAAATTGTTTAAGAAGAAAAAAATAATCTGTTCCACAAGTGATTCTGATAAACACATCATGAAAGAGAACCTGCTGGCATTTTCTGTAAGATAAGGTTGGGCTGCTTTCACATCTTGTCAAGAAAATAATCCAGAAAAAAACCCCAGAGGTAAGTAGAGACTGTTTAAACAGCAATCTGAGAGCCAAAACCAGTAATGGTAAATATGAAAGGCTTTTTTTTGGTTGTTTGCATTAGCATATTTGTTCATTTTTCCTAGCTTACCATCAGCATTCATGTGTCTTTCCCTGCACTATCCCTTCGGCAGCAGCAGGTACCAGATCCCAGACTGAAACCACAACGGCATGCTGGTCCCTTTAGGCTTCGTTTATTTATTAACCTCTTCTAAACATGTCAAAGTATTTTTCATTTCATACTCCTTGCTGTACAGAAGACGTGCTACAAGGGCCTAACAGCCCGTAGGGGGTGGTGCAGCACACACTGGGGAAGCCTGGTTGAAGAGCTGAGTGGTGCCATGCTGTAATATGTTGTAAGCAACTCCCACGGCCAGTGGGAAAGGCACAGGTCTCACTCGGGTGGTCAGCACAGCTGCTTTTCCACGTTTGCTATGGGGAACAGTGGGAGGGTTAAAGCTTTGCTGGGCCTCCTTCACAGCCTGAAATCCCAACTCCACTCCACTTAGGATAGGTCTGCAAGCAGCAGAATGTGGCTATGAATGGCAAGTGTTGGTGACAGGCTGGGCTTTATGGGCTGGTGGCTGTGCCTATGAGCATAATGACTATGAGCACACATCCACCACTTCCCCCTGAAAGTGAAACTCTCCCTCTGCAGCTTAGAAAAGCACTGCTCCCCAAATGAACGATTAATGCTTGGAAAAAACCTGAAAAATTGATATCCCTTTGACCTTTCTAAGGTTTGTCATTTAGTTGACATACCCATTACCTCAAAAATCAAATGTGTTTGTCTAAACATTATTCTGATGTTTGGTTTGGGCACCAGAGGTCAGACAGCTGACCACTAACTCGCTGACAGTGATCAATTCAGTCTGAAATCTTGTCACTTTCCCTGTTTATTCTGCTATCCATCTCTGCTTTGCCAGCCACCACCACCACTTTCTGCTGTTGAGGCGCTTTTAAACCTAACAATAATCCAATTTAGAATTGATCAATGGGAACGTGTGGTCAGTAAGCAAAATGACAAAGTCTACATACAACCGCTGACCACAATCTGGTGGTATTTTACATAGGGCTGATTGCAAACTTAATATATGTAAACAGCTCCCAACCACAACCGTTCCAGCAAAGAGGAGGTGGTAGGGACTCAGGTTTTATGTGTTCAGGGCTGACACTTGTCTCATGCAACAAATCTGTGATGCCCTCTGCTTCCTTATGTGGCTGTGTACGCTTGAACTGATGCAAAAGTGTTTCCCACCGGCCATGACAGTGTCCCAGGTTATTCTGTGGTACTTTTCCAACCAAATTCTGCTGTGAAACCCAGCTTTATTAGTGGGAGAAGTTTGTGGCAATTATGAAGAATATCTCAGAAGAACAAAAGCCCACCACCCTACACTTAGCTGTAAGCACAAAGTCATGAGACAGAAGAAGGAGAGTTAATTTTCAGCGTTTACTTGCTTTTTATTTAAAGGGCAGGAAGATGAATTTCCATGGCAATGTTCCCTTAATTTTAGTCAAGTAACACAGAGTGATAGCGTAACAGGAATAAGGAACAACAAGAAGACGCAATTTAAAAACATCTTGGGCTAGCATGCAGAAGAACATAATGCCCAGATAAATGCATCCTAGATAGATAAAATGGTCTTTAGGTAAACAACTGGGACAAAAGTCCCCCCCAGCTTTCCAGGCACTTTTCAAACATTGTTTTCATCCCTTCTACTTTTCGTGAGAGACCCTCAGTCTTCGGATTACAGCTCAAAGGCCAGAATGATGCATGAAAAATGATCAGAAAGTGAAACACTATTATAAATTGTGTTTGACAACATTTTTCATTATGTGCTAAACCTACCTCTAAATCTAGTTTGCTTGACTGCCTGTATGACTATGTGCAGGACAGAAGACTCCAGTCTTGGAAACACTACACTTAAACCTTGACAAGGGAGATTGATTCATAAAAAGCATTCAGAACAGCTGTTCAAAGTGTGTTTTGAGGCTCTGCTGGGGAGGAGGAAAGAACTCTACTTCAAGTATTTGTTTTCACACATGTTCGAATTGTGAGCACATCTGTACCCAAGAGCTCAATACTGGACATGTGTTTTGTCTAATCAATGTATGCAAATTTTAAGACTGTGTTACTTGGGGTAATGTGCATCCAGCTCATTTTCTCTACTGAGGGTAACTTTCTTTCACTGCTGAGAAACTTTCTCTGCTATGGAATGTCTTTTTCTGGCTCATAAATGTCAGGTTTCATATTTCTGCTCCGATCGTCTCACTAGGTCTGCTAAATCTTATTTTTGAAGGAATTTGTTGTTCAACTATGTGTCAATCCTTCCACTTGTCTTGCAGGTTTCAACTGTCACCTTCCTTGTGAGGGCTGCTTTATGAGGTGTGTGTGCACTGGCTGTGCTACTTGTGTACAAAACACCTGTCCAAGCACTGAATTGCAGCTTCACACTGCAGGTCCGTATTATTGTGGACCTCTGGCGATTTGCCAAGTCATGGTGAAGAGTGAGGTTTGTTCACAAACTTTAAGCCCTCAGCATGTCTCTTGGGAAATGCTGGTTGATAATGCTGGGATGATGCCATCTATCTGGCCAAGAGTCATGGCAAAAACAGTACCACACTAGACGACGTCTCTTTGCTTGTGTTTGGAAGTGGAACAGGTCTATGGTCTCAGCCTTAGCTGCAGTTTTCACCCTCAGGTTTCCAGGATGAAGGAGATCTAGAGCTGTGCGCTGTGATATGCCCCTTTCTTGGACTAAAAACAAGGAGGGAAAACACAAAACTGAATGTAGAAGAGCTGCTCTCCTGGCAGCTCTCCAAGGAACACATTGGGAACAAGAGCTCCTACCAGAGGCATAGGCCCAAAATGTTCTTGGATCCTCTGCTCCAGCAGGTATGGTATCATCAACGATAGGAGAACATGGTGATATTGGTATCATTTGGTCTGCCACACTTGCCTTTTGATGTACTGCAGAGCACTGTTACTGCTTGGGCTATACTTTCCTTCAATATGCTCCCTGGCTTTGCAAGAGACCTCAGGCTACCACACTGATTCCAGACTCGTGACATGGAGGTCATTCAGTCTTTCAGCATCATTATGACTTGATGACAAGTCTTTTGTTGGCAGACTCAGAGATTTTATATGTCTTACATCTTACCATGGATGATTTTGGTAGGACATTTTCTGAAGGATGGTGGGAACAGTTTAGACTCCTCTTGAGAAGGGCACCCAAATTCCCCAGGGTGTTGTGGATCCTTGACTCATTCCTTTCTTCTGAAACTGCCTTTTTACTGTGTCTCCCCTTAATCCTGCAAAATTTACGAGGCAGACTCTAGCCTCAGTGCTGCAGCCGAATTGAGGGACAGAGTTTCAGGTCTGGCAGTTTTTCTCTTTTTCTATTGTTTCTCCATCCTCCTTTGTCATGGTGAAGAGCAAAGGGAAAATTGCTCTTTCAACAGGCATGGCAGATTAGCTTCAAATAAATAGATCTTTGATAAAATCTTTTAAGTCTCTTGTATTCAGTTCTTCTTTTTTTCTGAACTCAGCTTCTCTCCCTATCCTCATTCCACTTGAGGGAACCTTTCCATGATATCTTGCTGTGAGAGGAGGATGAACATATTTACCTTTGATAGGATAAAATAAAACTGTTTTTTAAAATTTGAGCTTCCTCCTAAGATTTCAACAGCAGATACTCTGGCTGAACATGCCAGGAAGGAGATCAACTGGAAATCATTTGACTTCAGTACAGATAGGTGACTTTGCTATCTGGGATGAAGAGTTGCCTTTTACTGTGGAATCAGTGTACTTCTGAATTATGTGCAGTAACATTCAAATGCTTCAAAATCAGCTCTGGAAAGGTGTACCTAGCAGAAAAAGGCTTAGCTGGGGAATAATACAAAACACTTTTTAACAAATAAATTATCTGTTCAGTCTGAATTTGTGTGTGCATTTATGTGTACAGACATCTAAACCATTTTTTTGCTTATTTTCATAGAAGCTTTCATTTTTGTGATCAAAACCACTTAAAAATGGGTTTACAACCTGCTCCATTGGATGTCTATTGAGCTGTCTATTGTTATTATCATAAATGCTATTGAAATCACAACTTCAGCCAGAAAAGGAGGTCTCCTTGGACAGCAGTGGAAGATCTACTAAATTTCCAAATTTGCAGAGGTCTATTAAAAATAAGGAGGAAAAAATTCATTAGATGTGATTAACAGTTCTTATATGGACATAATTTACGATGTGTTGCTTCATGCAGATTTTGGATGTGCAAGATCCATTGCTATTACTAATAAGTTAATGGAACACAAGGGTATTACGTTAAGGGATAATAACGCAGTGGCTCCAAGCCCATATATTTAAAATGGCTACCATGTTCTTCGCCATGCATCCCCTTTTCTGTCTTTGAAAAGATATTTTTAGAATGCAACATTTATTAATTAGGAAAGAACTCATGATTACTTGACAGCATTGCTACGCATATATTAACATTGCCAGAGATCTACAGATGGACTATGTATAAACAATGGCTTTCCAAGTATGATTTCTTTTGTTCTTCATTTCTGAACTTATTTCCCTGATTGAAAAATTCAGATAATGTTACAGTATAGCAGATTTAGATTCATATTAGCTGTATTAATATAAAACTGCACTCAGATCATATTTTCATACATTCTCTCCTACTCAATAGACATAGGTTTGTTGTTAAAATAATAACACATCTCAGCAATATAATCTTCCTTTAGCCAGTTCAATATAGTTTTAGACTGTAATTAAACCATATCACTACACTGACAGCAAATTGATGACCTTTTCACTATTTCAGGATAGCTGAGTGCATAATAATTTCTATATACCTTCAGAAAACAGAAAATGCTTCGTGAATGAACTGTGAATTTATATACACAAACCTGTTTTGTTTTTCACTTTTGAAAATATTACCTATTTCTTGCCATGCCTCAGGAAGATATGAATATATGTATACTCTGTCTCAAATTTTGATTTAGTAGGAGGCTTGTGTAGCTGAATCCTTCTACTCTTGGTAACAGTGTGAGCAATGCACTTCAGATGATTAAGATGCATGTGGACGTATTTTTGTGGCCAGTTTTAAGTTTATACTATGAGCTATGAAGCTTTGGGATGTGTGTTCCCATATGACCGACCTCCACAAGCCATTGCTGATGAGGTTGTCGCCTTCAGCACGGCTATAGTTCAGCATGGCCAGGATCAGAGCAAACTGCTCACCCACTGTGCTCTGCAGGGACACACTTCTCATAGCAGGACTTCAGCCATGGTACTCGCACTTGGAATCCAAGCTGTATATGCAATGCAGACAGCAGCTGTGTATTCTGCAAAGCTTCTCATTTTTTCTTGTTTTGTGGGAAGCCCAGATAAAAATGGATGCCCAGAACCTTTGTTCAAATGAAGGTCCAAACCCAAAGCAATAGAAGCCTGAGCATTTGTTTTTTATGGCCTGCACAGATAAGAACATGGGAAGATTATGTCCATTAATTTATCCTTTAGACTGTTACCATTGATACTGATCTGCACAGGTGAGTCCCAATACTCTTGGGAAGTCAGTAGGCTCTCTACTGATGTGAGCATTAATACAGTAAGAGGAATAGACCAAGACTTTTAAATATTTTGGGGAATAGCACTCCCTGAAACAGAAGTATTTCTAAAGGCTTTGCCTCATCAGCCTTTGATCCAGTAACCAAGTACAGAGTGGGGGCTTGCACAAAGCTGAAAAAAAGACTGGATGTAGGAGATGATGCCTTTTTTCCCTTAGTGAAATTAAAATCAGCTATTTAATCTTTAGCAGGATTTTTAAAGTCATTAATTCATGAAAGAAGTAGGACTGTTTTATAACAAAGCACCTCAAGTAAGTGATCTTGATATATCGTTGTGTATGGAGAACATACATTGTGTCTCAAGTAGCTTTCTGCTGGATACACTTTATAAATGAATCAAGCTTATGATTAATTTTCTTATAGTACACTAGGGTTTTGTTTCTGCTGAGTTTTTAAGTTTTGTTTTCCCTCTGCCATTTTCAACCATTTGAGTGTTTCCATTGCACTGTATATGTCAAAGATTTCCATTAAGGACATGCCTTTATGATGATGTAGACTTTTACCTTTCTTTCAAGTGGTGGGAAACAGGTGATAGGGCTTACATGAAGAACAGTGCCCATGCAATTTTACACATTAAATAACCAGCCTTAGAGCAGACTCAGACGAAAAAGACCAGGGGCTTCCCATATCATAGAATCACAGAATCACAAAATGGTTTGTGTTGGAAGAGACTTTAAAGGTTATCTAGTTCCAACTGTCCCCTGCCATAGACAGCAATACCTTCCACTATCCAACTTAGCTTTGAACACATATGACTTCAAAGAGAATACAAGTAAAAGGTGATCATCTTGCTCCACTCATCCTCAGTGAAAAAAATCATTGATTAGAACTCTGTTTTCTGCAAACTTCAGCACTTTTAAGATTAACTGCTGAGTTTGTGCCATTTTGGGCTGGTAATCTAACTCATACGATTTCTGTTGTGAGTCAGGCCATGTGACATGCTTTTGGCCAATGCAAAGCTGTTAGCTAAAATGGGTATACAAGGAAAAACATTCTCTCTTTTGTTCCAGCAACTTAGCATTTATTTTCCACCAAAAGCAGCAAGCTGCTTGCCACAGCTCCTTGCCCAAGCCGAAGGATCTGTACTTCAAACACTATCAGCTGTGCCCTACAGAGTCGCCACAATTCCTAACAGATGGTGGAATGTCTATACACTGTATTGTTCAGATTAAACTGCATGAGTACTGCGTGTCAGTAATATTCCTCTTTGACTTGGTACCAGCCAATCTGGAAAAATTCAGTGACAGCGCTGATATCAACAGCTCATGCTAAGTATTGCAGCCTATACAGTGCAGTACACAATATGATACACCCACCTGAACACCCTTGAAACAGGGAAAATGATAATAGAGTACCATAACATTTTTTCCAAAGTTCTGAATTTCCTTGCTTTTATTAATGCTTTTTGACCTGATCTTCTGTGGTTTAATTTCCTGTAGGTATCAAGTAACATTGAATCAAGAAGAGACCTTAACCTTTAGTCCCGTTTACATTTAAAGCTACCTCATCTTGACAGTGTTTAAACTGCTGTTAATTCCTCTCCTTTTTCTTTCCCCTCCTCACTTAACTCTTGCTCCTTCATATTGTAGACTATCAACCTAATCCCTATCCTGACCTGAGCTTAACTGGGTAGTGTAGGAACACCACTGCTATAACGAACAAAGTTAGTAGTCTTCTAGCTACAGTTTAGCATGGTTTGTTTTGCTCTGGGATGGCTCTGAGCAAAAGTTTGCACCATGAAAAGCAGTGACTGTATTGTCTGAGATGATAGAGGAGTTGCAGCACTGCTTTTTTGAGCTGTTTCGCAGTGGTGCTTTGAGAGAAACTAGGCACAGCATCAGGGCCGTGTGTTTGCGGCAGGTTTACTCTCCTCTGATACAGCTGTGCTCTAGCTGAGAAAACTCAAGCTTACAACAGCATCCCAGGGTGATCAAAGATAGCACTTCTATGAATGGAGGAACCAAGAAACTAGCAATTTCAGAAATCACTAAAAGGCAAAGGATTTAACTTATGCTGCAGGAATGAAAAGAATACATAACATAGTTGCATCTTGCTTAATTTTCTTCTGTTTTTCCACACTTTGCTTTTCCTTGTTTTTCTTTTAAAAATCTCTCCTTGGGGTTGACTGCCTAACCTGTCAACTATGCCATACCCTGCCAATTTTTTATGTTTCTTTCTTTCTAAATAAAGTCTCTGAATATCATAACCTGCATCATACAAGTAAAATAACTTGATTTCTTGCTTGCTTGTATCTAAGACAATACCTTAGGAAAACACACACCTGAGGCAGAGGTCAGGCAAGAGAACAGCACTTCAAAGCAACTTATCTAGCGCATGCTAACATCTGTGCTAACAGCACTTATTCCCTTTCACGTTCTTTGATTCAAGGGCTTCATATGTCTTGGAAAAGTTTAGCACAAGTGTTTAGGAACAAGTTTCTGAGGAGAATTTGTGCCGTAGAACAGGAAAGAATATTTAGATGTTAGTTTTAATGCATTTTCTAATTTGTAGTTGGAAAGGTCTTGGTGAAACATCTGTGTTTTAGGGCAAAAGCAGATTACTTTAAATAAAATGATAGAAATTTTGAGAGTTAATATATATTTGTATTATGTGTAGTAACTTGTAGACATACAGGAAACTTAGTTATAAGTTTTATAGTGGATTAATCTGTGCTGCCATTTTGGTAGGAGAATCCCAAATGTTCTGTTGCACTTGTCCTATGGGGCTGGGATGCTTTTCTCTTGTGTGCGGGAGGTCAACAGAAGGGACTCTATGGGTGGCTGGTCCTTCTTTCTCCAACCCCAGCACTGTGCTGCACTTTAATGCCATGGCAGCAAAACTTCTCCAGATTAGATTTGCTCAGTCTTGTCACAGACATGTCTCCCTTTAGCTCCTTTCTTCAGGTCTGTGGAGCCTGCAAGAGAGCCTAAACTCAGGAGCCACATCAGGACAGTAGCTACCAGGATCAGTTTCCTGGGATGAGAACGTTTTGAGGAATTTGAGTTTTTTTGGGGGGCTATGGAGTCTGAAACAGCTTGGTATCTTCAGGCTATTGGCTTTTGTTTGTGTAACCTGCAAACTTTTTTAATGGGCATTTACTACCAACCATGTGTACATTTTTGTTAGAGAATGTTGCAAAAGGTATCTGAGGACTTCTTTGGGTTTTCTAAAGGGGAGTTTATACCTTTCATAACATTTTGTGTTTCTCCTCTTAGCCACTCTCAGGCCAGTTTCCACTTTACTGAACCAGGTGTTTGGATTCTGGTTTTTTTTTTACTGGCTTATACATCTGAAAACGCAAAACTAGACATTCTCTGAGACTCAGGGTGCTTTGATTCAAACTTTAAGGAGTGACTGAGGAAGGTTTCAGCACCCCCACCCCTTCACAAGATGCTGTGCATGTTTCTCTGCTGCCTTGGGCAGGGCGGTGCAGGGCAATTCGAGACGAGGCGGCAGAATAAATCTCTGACTGGATGCTGCCTTTCCTGAGGAGCTTAGCACACATTCTCTGCCTGCATTTCTTCTTTTGGCCTTTTGGTGTCATTCTGTGACTAACAAGGAGAGTGGAAAGCCTCCTAAGTGCTTCTCCCTTCTTCCTTTCAGAGGAAGGCAGAGTTGTTAGTAAGTGATGATACCTGCTGAAGAGGCGTCGAGCAGAACCAACCTCATCAAACTTAAGGACAGAGTTAAGCCTATATACCGGGCTTATCTCCTATTAAAGTCACTTTAATAGGTGTGCTCTTCCCTTTCAGTCAGTGAGGTGGCTGAATGAATAATTTGGTCAGGGATGCTCAGCTGTAAACAAAATGGGGCAGAAGGTTCAACCAGCCCTGCCTTGGCTCAGCCCACGCCTTTGGAAGTACCTTTGAGGATTGAGGTGGCTGGACCTGGTGGCACAGGGGACTGCTTGCTGCAGCCTGGGTGAGAGGAGGGGAGCACCAATGCTGCCTGGTAGTGCAGGGCTGAAATGTACCAGTACTTTGACAAGGAAATAAAGATCAAGAAAGCCCATTCAATGCAGTGCTGGTAAAAAGTAGAACTCTTAAATTGAAGTTTAACAGATGAGTCGGACATGGAAAGATAAGGTATGATCACTTGCTGCGGGGTTGTATCATAATGCAAATATTCATGCAGGAAAATATATTTCTCTGTGTCCCTGGGACCCTGATAAGGATGCTTCTTGCTACACACTCCTCTGTCTTGTGGAGGGAAGCTCCACATGACAAGGCTGAGCACAAAAAGACTTTCACAGAAAGGGTCATTGGGCATTGGAACAGGCTACCCAGGGAGGTGGTTGATTCACCTTCCCTGGAGGTGTTTAAGTTACGGGTGGACGAGGTCCTGAGGGACATGGTTTAGTGTTTTGTGGGAGTGGTTGGACTCGATGATCCAGTGGGTCTCTTCCAACCCGGTGATTCTGTGATTCTGTGATTCTGTGACATGGTTTAGTGTTTGATAGGAACGGTTGGACTCGATGATCCGGTGGGTCTCTTCCAGCCTGGTGATTCTGTGATGCTGTGAAATGGGGAAAAAAAAATCGTTGAGATGTACCAGGAACAGATACTTTTTTAGTTTGGTGATTGGTCTGGGAGGAAAAGAAATGAGTTGATAGGAAGTTTACCTAGCAATTAAAAAAAAATTAAAAAAAAAGAGGTCAAATGGACTGTTTTCTTTTGTCTGAAAGAAAGAAAATATTCCAACACTCTGTGTGTGTGTGTTTGTGTTTGTGTTTGGGAAGGCTGTTCAGGTTTGAAGGCAAGCTGCATCTGTTCTATCATTAGCAAAATCTATATTAATTTAGTAAATATTTCAGGATGTTTGTTGGTATGGTTGGCAGGATACTTCCACCATAACTATTGCTTCTTCAAACAGTAGAGATTGTAAATCCTGGATATTCTCAGTAATATGCTTCCTGTCTGTTTTAAAAACTGCGCCCTGTCTCTGCATGCAGGGTGGCTACTCATGCTGTTTTACGGGAGGAAATTCACTGTCCCTGTGCTTGACCAGGGAGGCAAAAAAGAGTTGCTGGCAGTCAGGAATGACTGAAGAAATGTGTCTGCTGCAGTGCATTCCCGTGTATCTGGGGGCTGGGGATAATTGTGACTTGGCCTTACGAGCTTCCTTGGTTTCTTTATGGCATTACTGATATGGATTGAGATACCATTCCTGCCTCAAACTAAAGTTTTGCAGGATTTTACCTCCTTGATTAAAAGATTCTTTAGATTTCTTTAAGTGGTGTAAATTAAAAAAGTGCACACAGTGAGTGAGTGGGAGCAGATGTGTTGTGGTTGCATGGATAGACCTGACTGCCCAGTCTGTGCACACTTCGACCAAAGTCCACTTTATGTCTGCAGACAAATTACACAACATTTCGAGACTGCTAGGCTGAAACACCTAATAGCTGCTTCAGGATCTAGAAAACTGGGAGGCACTTGAGAAATGATAATGCAATCCTGCCAGCCACTTTGAAAGGAATAATTTCTTTCCTATGGAGCTATCCTGAGAAGACAATTTAGTCTGCCATCTTCCTTAAACCTGCTCTACTAGCTAAAGGCATAGAGGAAAGCATTGCATTTGTGGTAGAGCATAAAAACATGTTTTATTTCTTTTTCTAATAAGATCTCTTCAAAAAGTGGTTTTGCTTTCTTTGAGTACAAATAGATATTTATGGTCATTAGTATGTTCTCTGCTGGAAAATGTGTATTAAATACACCAGTAAGAGCTTCATTTGCGTTCAGATTTTCATTAACTGAAATTCTATAAAATTCAGAAATTATTCCTTTCTTCCTTCTTTTCTCCTTCCTTCCTTTGTAAATAAGTCTGTCTCTAGGAACAGGAAATAAACTGATACAGTTGGATACCACATTTTGCAACGTGTCAGATTAAAAATACTGAAAAAATAGAATGAAACAAAACTGTAAGGAACTTGGACAAATCTGTGATTTTACTGCCTTTATTTCACAATACTTTTGGATTTTATTTTCCTTATCTTGAAACTCTCAACATAGTGGAAAATACTGAGTTATGAGATACTATTTAGAAAACAAAGAAACTAGCTTTTATTGCATTATCTTGGGAGATTTTTGTGGTGTACTAGGAAGGTTTGATACTGGCAGTTCCTCTGCAATGACCAAGACTGAAGAATAAGAGTGTTGATATTGATTGCAAAGCCTTTTGTGACCCAAATACAGAACTGAGCAGAGGTACCACCAATTCAGCTAGGTCTTGGTCTGATCCAGACCATACTTGAGGCTATTTCCAGACATGAAAGTCAGCCAGTCTTTCCTTCAAAACCAGTGAGGTTTGAAAACCACAGGGTTTTAATACATGTAACACTGAGCAAGCCTGACTTCCCCAACCCATTTCAAGTAATGACGAGGCTCTCGGTGACATCCACAAGCTCTGGTTCAGCTTCAGTCATTGTGGCAGGTATCTTTCCCCTGCACCAGAGTTGTCAGGGGTTGGGCCTGTAGGTTCTTCTCCATGCCCATGCCAGTCCTGCAGAGCTTGCTTGCCTTTGCTGAAATGCTACAAGATGCTGCAGTGGATGTCTTTGCTACTTGCTGTTGCCAGGACAAGCTGGTGGATACTCTTCAGGAAGGAGAGCTTGTGTGGCATAACCTTGCTCTGGTCAAGCCCTTTTGCCTTTCTAGCTCTAGAAAATGCAGGTGATTCAGAACAGAGAGGTTAACAGCTCTCCTTAGGTAAAACTTTGTGGATCTATTTATCTTTTGATTTTGAGGTCTTTCTTCTAGGCCTTCAGAGTCTTCTAGGCTGATAACAGACTGACAACATGCTGATAACTGGTGTCTTTTGGAAGAACATTTTTAAGCTTCCTTTTCAGTCTGTTTTTGAATGATCTGTCAGGCTGCAGAAAGAAAAAAAATGTTAGGGGTTTTTTTTTCCTGTGCCAAGGTGCTGGCCTCCCTCCATAAACCCTATTCTCTACAGAGACAGAAGACAGAAGTACTTTTCTGAACCAATTCTAATCTTAAAGTATAGAGTTTGGTTTGAGGTTTTGTGCTGAGGTTTGGAGTGACTTGTATTTTGCAAACAGGTCTGCTCAGTCTCTCTGAGTTACATAACCTATTTAAGGTAGAAATATGCAGGCTAGTACATAATGCATACTGCCTGCATGCTCCAAACCACAACTTGCTCAAAAAAGACAGAGTGGTGAATCCTGCTGGGAAAGTTCAAAATAATGAAAGAACAGCCACTTCTTGCTCTATTGCTGTCTATGACAGCTATATTTGTGATGCCAAGTCACACAGGGAATATAAAACTAAAATATAGTTAATAAAAGCCTTCAATCAGTGCTGGTTACTCAAACATTCTGTCAGTACCTTCTACTGTGATTTCAGTGCTGTTGATCTTACAGAAAATATGTAGCCTGTTAAAAGAGAGTAAATATTTTCTGTTCTTTACTCTTAATATTACTTTATGTCTTAGAATTCGGGATATTCTTATTCTACCTGAAATGTGATTTGTTCAACTGTGAATGAATACATTGCTATATTTTAGAATTGGTAATATGGAAAATGTTATTTTACCTTTGAACGGATTTTTGCTGCATAGCTCTAGATTTTGCAGAATGACAGCAGTAAAGCATCAGAAAAAAAACCCACAGGAAAGTGTAATGCTAATGGAAACAGACATACTTTTCCACGATCCTTAAGAAAAACAAAAGCAGCTGCCACTTTTTATTGAATGGTATCTCTGATTGGACTGAACCTATGCTATGCAATTCTTTTGCTCTAATGGGGGCAAATAAAATATTCTTCTGTATAACCCAGGGGAGTAGTTAGCTATCTCCTCTTAATTTGAGTGATCTTTAGATTTCTTACGTGAGGTTCTGAATCAGACAAAGTGCTCAGAGTCAGCTCTTATCTCTACATAGTAAATAAGGTTGAAATTTAAAAAAGGCCATTAGCAATCAATACAGCTGGGAGATTTAATTTCCAGCACATGCTTTTTTTTTGTTTTGTTTGTTTTATTGTTGTATACCCTAAGAGTTCCAAGGGATTATTTCCTTATTATTACATTTACAACATTTTTCTATGTAACCTGCTCCCTGCTCACATTGTTTGTTATTCAACTGATCTGCCTTTCCAGTGTTCCTCCCTTGTTGAATGGATAAAGGAAAGTGGTCTTACAGGACGAGGGATGGGCTGTGCTGTTTTGTGGCTAGGATGCCAAAGGAGTGATAGAAAAGAAGAATGGCCAGACACCTCCCTTAAGATAGGAAGTGCTCCTTTTCTGCCAGCTTGTGAGTTAGAGCCAATTCACTGCTCTGAGCTTTACATCCATGGTAGAAAAGCAGAAGGGATTCCAAACACAACTGCCTCAAAACTGTTTTTCATGATAGAAATGTAACTGTTCAATATAATGGTTTAATAGTATACTGCATTTTCTGTAACTTAATAGACCAAACACTTTTGAGGCATGCATTGGAATTACTTATCCCTGCCATTCTCTTCAAGGTTAGGAGCACTTTGGCTCAAAAAGGGAAGAAATAAATCAGAATTTTAAAAAAATTTAAAAAATAATTAAAAAGTGAAGAGACAGTGGCAAAACTGGTGGTGAATTTGTGCTGTGAAGTTAGAGGTGCACCTTGCCCAATAGCTAGCCTGTAGCTGTTGCAATGAGAAAGTGGGTTTGCAGAGAGATAAGAAAAAGAGTGCACATTGTCTTTTTTCCCCAGAAAAATCAAAATTGCTTCTAATATGTCTTCTAGTATCCCCTGTTAAGCAAGATATTTATTTCACCCAGAAAAATCTGAAAATCATTCTTCATAGAGTCATTTTGGCTTTATACTTGTGGTCTCAGTGAGATTCACAAGCAAGATTCAGCTTTCAAATCAGCTAGCCAATGTTAAAACATTGATTTGAGGACTAAGCATGAAAGTAGAGAGTCATAAAAAAGGAATACTTTGCTCATTCTGTATTCCGTAAGGGAATATTATGAAAGCCAAACAAAATTATGGAAAGTAAGATTTGGTTCATATGATGTTTATCTATAAATTTGTATGAAGGATGTTGTACGTATAAACTCAAGAATAAGTGTTCTTGCTGTACATTGTACGTTGTTGTACACAGTAGAATTTTGATGTAATATATCAAACACTTCCAGAAAGGATATTCTTTTAATTGACACTATTTTGAACTGAAATGTCACGCAGTCTATTGAAACAGGGTTAGCTCAGTGTGTTGCTAAAACAAGAGCACAAACATTTTTCATTCGGAGTCTACAACATATCTAAAGCATAAAGTTGGTGCAGTCTAAGATGTGAATCCTCTGTTCTGGTCTGTTTCATGAGACCTATTACATCTTCATAAGAATAGCTTAGATTTGCCTTTTTTTTTTTCAAAAAAACCCCAACCATCAACTAATTCATTATCACTTTCATTTCTGATACTTTGTCAAGACTTGACAGTTTAGAAAGCCAAAATATGAGCATGTGCTCGTGTAAGCTGGATCTATGTATTTGCTATCACTTATAAATTAATCCAGTGATAAATATTATGCCGCATATTTATCTGGTAGGTAGGCAGCATATTCTCTCAGGAGTGATCTTTTAATGTGTAAATATGAAAAATTCGAGCGTGAAACATCTGTTCTGAAAACTGTCTTTTTTTTAGATGTCTTACCTGTTTGAATTTCCAAGGGGCTTTTCCTTTCTATTTGTAAGCAGCACAGACCATGAGAGGAGTTTTGGAGCTTTGAAAGAAAGAACTGAGACTATCACAGATGAGAATGGACTGAAATGGCAGGTTTTCTGAATGATGTTTCTTGAACAAATGATAGTGCTGTATGTATCAAACATTTAAAGCACAATGAATGTTTTAGTTGTGGGTTAAAGTGAGTATTAATAGCTTATCAATATGGTCAAGACTTTTTTTCTAAAAGCCTCCTTAGCTAGGAATACTATTCATTGTGAAGAAGAATTTATTTTTAAGCTTTCTCCCCTCCCCCTTTAGTATTTAGACACTTGATAAAATTAAATTTTTTTTGTTTATTTGTGCATGCATTATTATGTGTGTACTGACATAAAGTGTTTGAAAATCCATCTCAAAACTCCTGTGGATTATAAAAAAAATAATTTTATTTTTTATGGTTTGACCTAGTAAGATGTAACAGTGAAAAAACCCACCCCTGAGTAAAAGGGTTCTTTACCTAATTAACATTAATGAACCCCAAATATTTATGAGCATTTAATTGCCCCTAACAGAGATTAAATATGCAGCTGATAATTTGGGAGAGACTGCAAGCACACTATGAGTCAGTGTTAGAATTGAACACGGTCTTGATAAATAATATAATTAACCTGAAAAAAAATTAATTTGCTAAGGACAGAGGCAAATACAATAAAATAGGAGCAAGTTTTTGCACAAGTGCAAGAGGGCAATAACTGGCTGGGCAGCAGTATGGCAAAGCAGCATCTGGACGGTTGGTGGCAATCACAAAATGAACACAAGGCTGACTCAACTCCAGCCTTGCCTCGTGCCCTGAGGGCAGAGCGCTGAGGTCAGGCCCCACAGGTCCATCGGGGGAGCTGTCAGGCTCCCACAAAACTGCCCTGGACTTTGTCTGCTTGCCCCAGGAAACACAGGAAACCTGTGGAAGCGTGTGGGCTGCAAGATGCTTCTCTGGTCTGAGATGCCTCCTCAGCAGCGAGCCATCCTCAGAGAGCTGACAAATCACCAGCTTGGCATTTTGGGGTATGGATATTGATATTTTAATGGTTATGAAAAACAGCTGTTTCTTTCTTTTAAATGAAATAGGCTGCTGAACTAGAAGGTGGCATTAACTTCAGTTGGACCCTTTTTCTGGGGTATAATTTCTAGATTAAAACATTTGCTTATATTCTTATTAATTCTCAAGCTCTTTCATGAGAAACTGAGTTGTCCTGTATCTCCTCAGACTTAGGGGTACAAGGAAGGCCAGCTGATCACAACATCTCAACTAGTGTCTGTCTTTCAGCAGGTTTTATGTTTAAAACAGGCAAGGCAAAATGATCTCTTAATATAATTAAATTAATAATTCTGTATTCTCTCCAATCTCTGTGATTTTACAATATTTAATTAATAAAGCTGCTGTTATTCTACTGTAATTTCTTGCAAACCCAAGTATAATCTCTCAAAATTGCTAAATGTTTGCTTTGAAAGTTTGACTAATATAAAGAAATTTGATTAATATTTTGCTGCTTTCTCAATTTTACTTTATTACAAAGGCACATTTAGCATAGACACTAGTGCTGATACATGACTTCAGTAAAGCATTGTAATATTTTTTCAAAGCAATAAAATGATAACAACAATGCCAATGTGATAAATTTCTACTCTAATACAAAATGTCTTTTTAGGCAGAATTTTCCTTGACAGAAGAACCTGCAGGGTGAGATTCCAGTGTAAAATAACTGGTAAGAGCACAGCTTTCAAAAGTGGTTATAAAAATTGTGCCTTTCAGTCTAATGTTATTTTTCAGTGGTTGGGAGGGTGTTGAAAGAGGTATACAACTTTTTAGATGGACAAAGATGCAGCTTCATCCTGGAAACTTAGAGATATTCCCCCAAAGCCTTTGTTTGCCCTAATATTCCATAATGTTAGGCTTTTAGAGTCAATAACCCATTAGTAATCAAGAGATGTATCATTTATTAATTATGCACCATATTAATATTTAATCTTTTGGGTTGCTGAGCATATTTCTAAATCTACTTTTTAATTACATTAAAAAAAATAAATCTTCAAGGCAACCATTAGAAAAGTCATTTTTCTGCACATTATGACTTCAATTACTTTGAAACAGCTGTCTGTGAACTCTGTGTGATGGTACAGTACTTGGTAAAATGGCCATCTCAGCTCATCCAGGCTTTTCACTTGTTTGAAAGCTAATTGAATATTAGAGCAAAGGGAATGTTACAAAGAATTTCCTATGAGTGCTGAAGTACTCTGGAATTAGACCTGGAAACATGGTGCCAACAGCCTGCCACTGCCTGTTCTGTCTCTAGCATGGGCCCATATTTCTGGCTTGGCATGCATGGTAAAGGAGGGGTATTAAAGACCCTTTCTGCCCTTGACGTTGGCCACAGGAAGCACAGAAGACACATTGATTCAGCTTCATCCCTTAGAGGAGCCAGGGGGAGAGAGGCAGTTGGGTCAGCTCCCTGGAGTTGTCAGGATGCAGGATCTGTCTCAACCCCAGCACAGACAGCGTAGGATTGCTTCAAGGGGAGCCTGCTCTGAGGGGGCTTCTCACCCCTCATAACTCTCCCAGGTGGGCACAGAAAGTGGGATAAAGTCTAGGATTCTGAGTCTTGCACTCAGCAGACTGCCTGAGAGAACAAAGCTTTCCTACACAGCTTTACATAGATGTATATTTAATAATGATAACAACGTTATGATAGACTGGTGCCCCATCAAACTAAGCATGTGCAGAGCCAAAAGTATCAAACCAAAAGTATTTGATTTTGGGAAGTACTTTGATTCCCAAAAGATCGAGTCTGATAAACTGTTTCACTTAAGTGCCATTTTTCCTTAGCACTCCTTGCATCTTTCAGTGGAAGCGTTAGCTGCAAGCCACTCACCAGAAGGCCTTCAGAAATAAGTCCTGTCAGTCATAGAAGAACAAGTTATCTACAAAAAAGCTAGTGTAATTGTTTTGTACACTATGTTTATTTGAGTATCCAGCTGAATAAGGAGGGACAACCAGGGAAGTTTAGATGAATTACCTAGAGGGCTGAAGTTTGTGTATGTAAAGAATATACATTAAACCCCAAAGGGCATATTACTATTAGGAGCATAATGGCTTTAGTTCAGTGAAACTTTTTCTGTTTTATAGTCCAAACCAAGAAAGAGAAGTTCTGAATGTGTTTAATTTAGGTTAACATGCTCCTGAAATAAAAACTGTCTGGAGTCTGAGTCTTGCTGAAGCCCTGGGTATTGCATATGATTCTGGCAGCATTTAGTAATAAACTCAAACCCAAACATAAGTTATGAAAAAGAAGTCTAATGCCTAATTCTTTGAAATGTTTTACATTCAAATTCAGCTCTGATGATTTCCCCTTCTTTAAAACTAGATCCTATGCTTTCTTCAAATGAGGCATTATTAGTGCAAAAAAGATATTTGAAGTGGGTATAATCTATGTAAGCAAAAGAAAACTACTCTCCCTTCACAAACATATTCTTGTGTCAATATACTTAAACAAAATTCAAAAACCAGAAAGAAATTATTATATTTCTATCTTTTGCATATTTTTAAAACACCTGCTTTCAAAACTATATTTTTATGTACATATTTGTCTTAGAGTAGATAGAAACTCTCAGAAGATATGACTTATCAAAGTCGGATCATGCCGCAGCCTCTGAAAGGAGATGGTATTTGTGGGTGCTATGCCTTCTTGGTTCAATTCTCTCCTTCCAACCATTGATGATCTTTATTGCTCTCAACAACTTCTTTTTCCCCCCCATTTTCCCATGTGGGCCTATTAATTTATGAAGTGATAGTGAGTCACTTAATGATGCTGATGACGGGAAGAGTGCCATGGAAGTAGCCAAGCATGATTTCCCCAGGGAGGAGGTCAGAATGGGTCATGGGGGATGCTTCTAGCAGTGGACCAGGGGGATGTTGTCACAGTGAGCAAGTCTGGGACTCAGACAGTGCTCAGGGAGAGCGTCTTCCCTGAGCCTGGCAGGGAAAGTGATTCCTTAGGATTGTTAACTTGTCTCCTGACTGGTCCTGTTTTGTATCAGCATTAATGCTGTGCATACCTGAGAGAGATAAAAAATATCAATACTTAATCTTCCATTACATACCTGATAAAAATGAAAGCTGAATTTTCCATTAAGCAATGCAATAGCCAGTTCCTTGAGTTTCCACAAGACATTAAAGGAATGAAGCATTATCAAAAAGACATTCTGTTACAAAAGAACACTAATCAATGCTGAGAACACTGGTGATAAATAATTCAGATTTTGTTATAAACTACACAGATCTTAAAAAGACCCAAACCAATTCCTTGTGATATGCAACACTGACAGCTGGATAAGACAGCATGACTGCCTCACCTGGGAAGTTCCAGAGTGATATGCTGCATCTTGCAGCATCTGAATAGATGCAGCACAGAAATGCTTGTTTCAGAGGATTATGAGGAATAAATCACTGAATGGCCTTGCCTTTGATAGAACCTGATTGCTGTAACTTGTTGTGCATTCTTCCTCCACCACACATTAATTTTTAATGAAACTATTTCAAAATAAAGTCATAATGTGAGTCATAAATCACAAAATGGTGGTAATAAACCACTTTGGTTTATATTAGCTCTGTGCAGACAATACTTAAGCATTTCCACCATTAGCAGGGAATATGTGAGCATTCTCCACACAACATTTCCTCTATTACTTCCATCTTGCAATGCTGAAATGTGGGAAGCAAAGCCAGTTCCAATCAACCTCTGGGTCACTATTTATTCTCTTAATTGAATGATCATATGCTAACGAGTGAGGATTTTTATCACTTTTCTGACAGCTGCAAAGTATTTTTCTGTGACTCAGAGTTATAAAAACAATGTTGTCACCTACAGCTGAGATGGAAAATGGAAAGAGAAGGGGGATGGGTTGGAATGTGGAGAAAGGCATGGTTAACTGCTGTGAAGGCTAGGCGAGGGTGAATATTACCACTTTGTAATCAAGTAGCGCACAGACAGATCAACTGATCCTAAAGGGCCATCTCTTGTTGAAAGGATGAGCAATATTATAGATTTGTAATAAAGAATATGAATTTTGCATTTTTAATTGGGGTTTTTTTGTATTCCTAGAATTACTTTTGCAGGATATGCTGAGCTTTTCTTCTTGCTAGTCTCTTCTTTGTGCATGTGGACATTAACAGGAGCTATAATACAAAGGAATTGGGAATAGTTTGAAAGAAGACTTAGACTGCAAGCCAACACCTCACACAATGCAAGAATTTGGGACTCCTGGTTTCTAAAGACCTGCAACAGATCCACCTTTCATTGCAGAACTGGCTTTCTGGACACAGATCTGTTTGCAGGACATCTGTAAATATCTGGACATGTCCAGTGATGCAAGGCTTGTTCTGACCAGAGTAGGGAATTATAAAAGGCTAATATAGGCTATTTCCTCTCATCAGAAACCTTCTCTGTCTTAAACTTGGTAAAGTATCAGAGCTAAAATAGTACACCTTATGCTTTTGTCCAGTAGAAATGCAGAGTCAGTATTGGAATAAATAGTATAGCTTGTAGCCGTCACCTAGCACTTTATTAATTCTCAGGTTTAAAGAATTTACATAATAATTCCCTTGGCAACTTTTACAAGTGTTTTCTTCTCTACTTCCAAGCATGCAAGAATCCTGGGGCCTATAGCCCATGATGATCTCTTAATTGGGCAGAATGTAATTTCCAATTAAAGTTATACTTGTGTGCTTCATGGCCCTGAGCAGTAGGAAATTTGTATTCACACCTGCATTTATAAGTTTCTGAGGGACTTTGGAAAGGCTTGAGTTAAATTTACATTACTAATAAGCAAATACATAATTGGTTATGGAGAGAGTCGTAGAATCAATACTTAGTGGAAAAATGAAATAATGTGAGTTTGAATACAGTTTGAAGCACTATGACTTATAGTGAAAATATATCTTGGTAAAACGATGTTTTGATGCCTTAAGAATGTGTCTAACCCCAGTTAGACCCAGAAAACACCTTGTAAGTTGAGTTAAATGCTGCAGCAGCTGAGCAGTCATAAAGCCTGTTTAAATAGCCTGTTTGCTCTAGGCTAGTGTAGCCTAGACAAGCAGACAGCAGAGCTTGTTTCTGCACACAGAGATCTCAGTCTGGAGGAGCTGACTGTGCCAGTTTGCCAACTGCCCTTCTGCCTCCATAGGGTCACTTTTTCTGCCTCCTGGTCTGGCCCAACCAGGTGCTGGCTCCACTGAGGCCATGTTATCTCCAGGAAAGAACCGCAGCAAGTGAAAGCTCTTGGATGGCAAATCCTCTCAGGCATACCTCTCCAGCCAGCAATATGATGTGGGCTCATTAACTAATCACTTAGCGAAAGAATTGGAATGTTTATAGTGATTTTATGACAAGCACTAAATACAAAGACTGATGTAAAACAGGCTGTCCTGTGGGGGAGTTTGGTCATAAGGTCAAACCTTGGCTTTCATGAGAAGGATAGGGGGAATAAGAGGATAGGAAGATGTGGTTGGAAGGTCCCTTAGGAAGCTACCTAACCTACTCTCCAGGTGAGAGGAGGATCAACTGTGCCATGGCCATTTGCTGAGGAATTGTCTCAATCTGACAAGGTTTCCCTGCTTCTCCTGACAGCCTGATCTGCTTCTGTCTAGTAGCGTCTAATAGGCATCTTTCCTTCTGTGCTTATTTTTCTGTGTGCTATGACAAAAAAATAGGAGAGTATTAGCTTTTTGAAAGAGTCTTGTTATGGACATAAAGGCAATCATTGTATCTTCCAATAGTTGTACCCTCCTGAGTAGTCAGTCTACTCTTTTATTTTTCTCCATGATCTTGAGATGATAATTCTCAACATGAGATCTCTTCTAAATGTTACTCTTCTCCGAACTCTGCTCTGGATCTTTCTATAAGTAGTTCCCCAGCCTGGCTCTTCCATTTCAGCTGAGACTGAGCAGAAAAACTATTTCATTGTCTCACAGACCTGACTATTTGTCCCAATACAAATTTGCCATTTTTGCAGCAAGACTGTTAATGCAGAAAGCCTGCCATGTGCTGTATTTCTTCATTCATACACAAACTATTAGACAGTATAGAGCCCTTCCATGATACTGCTCTTGGGTGCTGGGTTTGTCGCTCAGGATGAAGATTTAGTTTCAAGAATGTCGGCTGCTTGAACTCAAATCATCACTGTGCAAATCTTGATTCTTCAGCTGTGTAAGCATCACCCTAACCTTTCCCAGGCTAGTATCCTTATTCTTCCTTGTAGAAAGATTTCATTTAACCTACATAGAGCATAGGGATTAAAGGAGAAGCAAATCTAGCTTGCAGAGTTTCTGTAGTAGTAAATAGGAACACAATGCACTCAACAGTGAAAAGGACAGAGCAGGAGCTCAAACCAGATTATTTTTACCTTAGGAAAGCAAAGCCGAAGAAGGAGACTGTTGAATTTATTAAAATTAGAGAACTTGGTGTTTCCTTTGAGTGCTGGGATAGAAAAGACATACTTGAGTACCCTATTTTTCCTCATCACCATCCTTAAGAAGAGGGATCAGTGACAAACACTTATCACGTACTTGCAGGAACCAAGTGTGGGATTCCTCTTTGCCCTCTTGACTTGCATTTCTTGTTGCAACATGAGCTTATTCCGAAGATCACTGTGAAGTGAACCTGTAAGCTTTGTTTGTCTTTGAGTCAGGCATGCATGGCAGTATTTGAAATGTGTGTTATAAAGTTATTGAACAAATAAAAATCATGTATCTTTTACATAGTGGTTTGGAACTGTTAACAAAGTTGTAATTTTCTCCAATATAAACATTAAATTACTGATTTAAATGCTAAAGAGTGAAAACATATTTTACTAAACTCCAAACCATTTTATAATCTAGTTGAACAGAGTTTAATTTGTTTCAATGTGCTTTACTTGCCTCTTGTTAAAATGTTTTAAGCAATACCTAATATGTAGCAGAAGACAATTTCTGTGAATACATCCCAGTGCTGCTACAATTTTGAAGGAGATTCTTTAAAAATACATATTTTCTCAAGATAACAATTTTGAAAATGATTGCAGGAAGGAAATATATTAGCAATTAAATTAGTGTGTTTTAGCACAACAAGCAATAAACTGCTTAACACTGTGCTCCTGTGAATTAAAAGCCGGAACAACATTGGACAAAAGTCAAGGTTATGCTGACACATTTATTTCTCAGTAAATGAAGACTGTTTAGTTTTAATGCATTTGTGGTTAGCAATAGTTTCAAAAGATCAATGTAAATTCATTTTGAACTAGTAAATAATGTCTTAATGAGACTTCCGACAGCATGCTTTCACACCTTATGGTTTCTTACCTTTAAAAATGCCCAAAGGTGAAACCTATTTTTCCTGGTGTTTTACAATAAACAAATAACATCATGCAGTATTTTATGAGTTCTGTCTGAAGTGCTTTTGGGGGAACTGCAGTTTGGTTTTAACAACTACAGAACTGTGGTTGTTCGGTCCACACTGTGTTACTGTTCTTCTCCTTACAAGGGTTTAACTCTGACTCAGGGTAAAAAGAAGTTAAATTATTCCCTTTTTTTTTCCTGTCACATGAAGTAGCTTATACGAAACAAAGTGCGGGATTTTGCCATAAGCCCTTGAGGGTATCATGATGTAAACCATGTGCCATACAGAAACTTGCTGGTGTTTATAAAAAGCACTCCTCCATTTTCTAACTAGAAACTCCATTTACCTGCCATGTGGGTCTGTCTGAGTCCTACTGGTATTTGATAGGTTTTGAGCCAGACACACAGTGAATCCATCATAATATGTATAAGGATTTTACAGCATGAGTCTGAGATGGCACCATTGCTCACAGATGTAAGGCCCAAGGATGTAGTGCAGGTTGTCTGGAAAGAGTAATCACATTGTTTTTTCTAGTAAAGCATTGCTGAATATGCAGAATTTGAATCTTGCAGGAGGGCACGTGTTTTTCAAAAGTGCAACTTCATGTCAATCTGTTTGTCTAGCTACAAGATTCAGATTGCAACCCAGCAGCCATCCTGTTTGTACAAGTGACTTCTGTACGGCTGTCCACATGACTGACAGTAAGCATCTGCTTTCTGGCTCAGGGTGCAAGTTTGAGCCAACACTACAGGTCTGAAGGGGAAAATGGAAACATGAATCTTCCATAATTCTTAAGAAAATTCTGAAAGTAACTCCTAGGCTTGCATATGATAGATTTTCAAAGTCTGACACCTTGTAACTTGCTGGTTCTTTAAGGGAGTTCTCTGGCATTCATATATAGAGAGTAATGCTATAAAGCATTAGTAATGCTTATTAGTAATTAGTAATGCTATAAAGCACCCTTATTTAGTGCTAATAAACTTGCATGAATAATAAACTGTACCTTAAAACTGTATGTCCTTGTGACCTCTATCTATCCCTGACCTCAAAGTAACGTCATTCAGAGGAAGGGATCATTAAATCTGATAGGAAATAAGTATTTCTTTGGCTCTTGTCTTCTGGTGAAGCAAGCTGCACTTTCATGAACCATTCCTTAGGAAAGTCACATATGTCCTCAAACCTACTTCACTGTTGGTTCCTCTGCTGGTTCCTCCTCTGCGAGAGGTAGGATAGCAAGGTGAAATTGAGCTCTTCCCAAAGCACTGACCTCATTGTCCTACAGATGTACTCTGAAGGCTTTATAGAATGTGTGTTTTCCTGAACAGGGATCGTACCATGTTATTGCAGATGTTTTTATAAGTTTATTAATTGCCTTAAACAGATTTGTGATTGTGTTCTTGTCTCTTCAAGTAATCCATCCCATTGAAGTTGGATGCTTATTGGTATAGTGACTCAGAGTTAAGGTAGTAAAGGATCCAAACTCTTAAACTGGGAAACTCCTGTGATTACCCATATCTGACATTTCCTTAATGTTTTCTAAACATAGTCATTTAGAATTACTTCCAATGCACTAATTCAAATTAACTGTATTTTAGAGGGTATCTTGAACAACCACGATAGAAGCTGCAAAAGTGTCTAAGCTCTTCAGTGCAAAATAGATGGATTTCAGTGGAGTTCCCCTGACTCCACAGGTGGTCTAGCTATATTCACCTTTGAGACTACAGCTTGAGGCATGACCATTCATTCTAGAAAAGAATGAATGGGGAAGGAGTTAATAATGCATGCATAATTTTACTTGAGTGGAAAAGCAAGTAGAAAGATTGTATAGGTGCAATATATGTGTGAAATATACTGTTTTCAAAATCAAAGCCTGAGATCAATCCTTCACACACACCACCATCCAAAAAAAAATGGAAATAAATGAAACAATCTAATCAACCTAATCAACCTAGCAGATAATCCTAAAATAGAGTCCATAAAACTTTACAAGGAACTTCTCCAAAAATGTAAAGAGAAAAAGTCTTGAAATGTGACCAAATATAACCTGTGCCAGTAATTACACTTAAAGAAAACAATTATCCTTCTCAAAGTGAAAAAGTCAGACTACCACCAGGGTGTTACAATAACAATAATAATGTGCAGCAATTCCAACAGTCTTGCAGGACATGAAAAGTAAAACAGAGGAAGTGATGCGGAAATGCTGGGCTATTTACCTAGATAAATTTTGTTTGAGAGATTTTCTCCATTTGACCTTTAGCAACCTTTGCATGAAGAGAAGTAGTAAGCTGTGTTTAAATGCCTTTCACAAATCCTTTTTATCCCCCATTGAAAAAATCACAACTCCTTCAGAAAACCAGTCTTGAGAAGGTGTGCAAAAATGCCTTTTGTGGTATCAGCATTTTTTTTTTTACATTTACCCAATTTTGCATCTTAGATGAGATAGTCCAAACATGTAACCAAGAATGAACAGTGACCTAAGCGGCATACAAGATGTGTAAAGCACTAAAAGAGATATCAAGCTGTCAACTGGTTTAAATAAGTAAATCAAGCAGCCCAAGAAATGGCCACATGCTAATAAGAAAAAAATAATCCAGCAGTATGCAACAGCAAGCTGGTTTTTTCAAAAGGAGGAAGAACTGCTAAAAGGCCCAAACCAGCTTTTGTTATTTCTTTTCTGCTATTTTCACTGTGACTGACTGCATTTAATTAGACTTCATGATGATGATATCTCTGTCTCTAACTTGTTTCCTGAACTTGATGTACCACTGAAGCCCTTGTGTGGATGCTTTCCTATTGGAAGAAACGTAGACAGGTGCTTGCATGCTCAGCTCAACGGGCAGGGTTGCAGGCCCACACCTTGAGAGCAAAAATTTAATGTGACAGGGGTCTTTCTGAGTGCTCTTTGGGGGTTCTGTTGTGTTCCCCACCTTGCCTGCTTACAAAACAAGTCATAAATTCTGTGGAGTTCAGTAGGCTTTGGATCAGTGTCCTGGTCCCAGTTCGTTCTCCAAAACAGCTTTTCCTTTTATTTGGTTCTGTATGTTTTACCTGCATCTCCAGAGGCATCCACTTGATCCAATAGGTCATGTGTTTTTTAATAGCTATATGGCACTCCACCTCTAACCTTGACTTGTAGGGATGCAGGATTGTGAACCTGCCCCTGAAGGTACAACTGGACCATAGAGTTAACAAGACACCAGTGAATTTGCTAATGAACTTGCCCAGAAGGTACAGAAAAGGGTCAGTTCTGTACTTTTGCCAAGACAAATTAAACCATAAATATTACAAGCTTTTGTTGACATTAATTGGGTTACACTTGTGTAAGAAATTCTTCTTTCTTGCTCATTTGTCTTGCAAGTTGTTTGATGTGCCAAATACTTCTGCCATGCCAGTCACTCAGCCATGTGATTTCCAGGCTTAACAATTTCTCTGAGACACCACAGACTCAAACCTCACTGTAGTTTATTGCTCAATAAAACCCAAAAACTTCAGATATTTCACCAAACTGCCCTTCTTGGAGGGTCAAAGTAAAACTCCCATTTAAAGAAAATTTTCTCCCAGCCTCCTCCTTTTTTTATTAGTTCTGTATCCACATCTCAAAACCACTGGACCTTGAACAAAAGGCTCTTTTCAGAACAGTCACTTCTGTTCAACATTACGTGAAGTGATTTATTACATTTATGTAGTGTTAGCAAGTGATCATGCAGATGTTAAATTAGTGGATGTTTCCTCATCAGTTCCTTGCCAGTTCCTGTGGTACTGTTAATGTACCATTTGATCCCGAATGCATGAAATAATCCCCTCGCAAGCTCTGGAGAAAGAGCTGTTCTTTGTCACTGTTGTTAACCCCCAGTAGGGTGAGTTGCCATGTCCAGTCACAGAGAGACTTGACGGAGTTTTACATTCAAAGGTGCTTGTGCTGTGCTATGCCCTGGAGAAATTTTGACACTTCTTGGAGGCACTCCAGTGCAGGGATTGGTGAGGAACCCTAGGAAACTGGGGATGGAAAGGCTGAAGGTACAGACTTTGGGCTTGAGTACCCCACTGCTGCACATTGGCGCATCGCTGTTCCAGCTATTGCCCCTTGGGATCTGCAGACTCATTCTTTGAGGCATTGGGAAGATGCTTGCTGCAGGAAGGTAAATGCTGAAGGAGAGAATGTCTCCCTCACTCATCGGAGAGGTTGAGACATTTTCAGGAATGAATGTCTGCTGGGAAGAATATAGAAAGGACAGCAAACATAATTTTAGCTGCATCTCTTTCAAGTGACATCCTGCTTTAAGTACGGCCACAAAAAAAGGAGTTTTCATCAGCTCGTGTAAGGACAACACAGTGTGTCTTCTCCTGCATACCAAAAGCATGGGAACCCTAAAGTAGTGCACTGCAAGTAATTGATTGCTGCCTATAGGAGAAAAAGTAGTACACAGAGGGGTTACATTTTGTTTCATTGCTTTATTTGTCTCAGTACAAGCTTTGTTAAAGCCAAATTCTCCAGTTCAATGTGCCAGGTTAGTAAACGTGCTTTCTCTTAACTGGAATAGCATTGATATTCTGCCATCCTTAAAAAATTTGCATTTCCAAATCTCTGTGATCTCTGTGCTTATCAGGGCAGAGTTCCAAGCAGAACTGTTTGGTCTGAGAAAAGATGACTGAGCTGTGTATCGTCACATAGGATCTATCTGTATACGATTTCAACTCAAAAGGTCATGTTTAGCAGTAAGTTGCTATGACACAATGAAGTACCTTGGAGAGATGTCCAGGGTAGTCCTAGATAATATGATTATGTTCCTGGAGGCTGATATAGCCTTGGGAAGGCTCATGGTGTGCTAATCCTGGTAGGGTGCGGCTCTACTGTGGTTTCTGCTACCTGAGCCAGCAGCTGTGGTGCCTGCGTGTGGCATCAGACTCTGTGATCAGGGCTCTGATCCTGCTGATCAGCTCAGAGCCTTGCAGTTTTTTTGACTCTTTCATTCATCAAAGCCATTAAATGGAAATTGTCTTTTAGGTGTTACCTCAGCCTCTTCTTATTGAGTAAATTCACTTTTGCTGCATGGAACGTGTTTGCAAAACAGTTGAAGTACAGGAGCTGTTAACTCATGACAAGTCATGTGGTCAGAAATGCATGTTTAAATACTCCAAATTACATTGGTTTCCTGACTAGCAAGGCAATGCAGTTGGGTGTGTGCTCAAATTTAAACATGTAGTTAAGTCCTATTCATGTCAATGAGATCTAAGTATGTCCCTAAAGTTGAGCAGTTTATTGAATTGCAGCAAAACCGAGAAGCCTTTGTAGAATTAATTAATGTATCTGAGCTACTTTTTATGTATGTGACCCGAAGAGAGCTGTATGGATTCTGTGTGCTTTTAAAATATATCTTTCAGTTAAATCAAGGATCCAGACACAAATGGTTGTACACATTATATGGATTTATGACATTCCCTGGAGGATTCTGGGTCAATAAAGCAGTGAATGGATTACAAAGAGGCCTCTAAAGTGTTTGCTGGAATTTAAAAGGAATGAATGAATTACTGTTTGGTTTATGACTGGGAAACATCTTTCTATGGAGGCTGCAGATCAGGCTGACTGACAAATGTAACGTGCTTTTGCTGAGTTTTGAACAACCATATTTAATGTATTCAGAGGAGAAGTTGAAAAATAAAAGGGAAAAAGAATATCATAGTAGTGTACTGTTAAAATAGACTGGAAAATAATATAGGTTCAATGCAAATGATTATTTATTACTCAGCATGGTTACTTTTCCTGTAATAAGTTACAGGCTTCCATCAGAACCAGGGCTTCATTGTTACACAGACATGTTGTACATGATTCAAGGAGCTTGTACAACATGCAAATCTTATCTAAATACCTGTTGCACATAGATTTAATTTGAAAGCAAGCTTGGATTTTGCTAAATGGCTGGAAGAGCTGTATGTGAAGGAGGATGTTTCACCTCCAGCTGGTATAGAAATGTGTTTAGGTACAACCAAAACCAAGACATAACAGGCAAGTTTAAAAATCTGAAAAAAAGTTGTTGCGAAGGATGAGAGGACAAAGGAAGAAACCTCAGGCCTGCTCAACTTTTTCAATGATGATGAAGGCCAGCTTCCTTCCTATACACCTGGGCTCCAGAGCGCTTGAGAGCCAGCTGCCCTATCTGCTCTTGCCGTGCTGGTCAGATGGGCAGAAGAGATATGACATTGCTTGTCTAAAATGCTTATAAGTTTTGATGGTCTGTTTTGATCTCTGGATGGGGTAGTTCAAGGAGCAGAAGGGCTAGGCTGCCCCCTTGCTCCTTGCTGGGCTGAGAGTGATGAGAGTGCTGTTGCCCTCTCTTACCAGAGGCAATGGCATATTGTCAGAGGCTCTTTGCTAGCTTGGCCATCTGGAGTCACCTGAGGGTTAAGAGTGGTCAATGAGGAAGAGGTTAGTCCTCTAGGTAGATTTTTACTTTTCTGAGGTATGGCTCATGTCACCAAAAACCAGCATGCCAAGACTTCGATTCCTGCCTTGTATTCAGTTCCTGGTCCTGGCAGCAAAGAAATAGTTGGTGTGATTTGGCTGCCTGGCTTTTACTCCCATTTAAATTCTATATTCCACACAAAATTTACATTGGGAAGATTTCAGTGGTGCTTGCTAAACACATACAGCAGCATTAGTTACCTTGCAGCAGTCAAGAAGCAACAGTTTGTTCAGCAGTGATCACATTCAGCAACCACAAGATTCATTCAGGGAATTGGTACTGTCAGCATTTGATATTGGCACTCAATGACATATCTATAATAATTAATACATAATGATAATGCAAAGACTAATGAAATTAGTAATGCAAGCACTATTAATAGTTTGCAAGCCTACTTAATCTCTCACACAGCACCCACTGCGGTGTGTTTGGGGAATTTTCAAGGACATGTCTCCTCATTCTACAGGGAGACCGTATTTTTGTCAACTTTGAAAAATTAAGGATAGGAGTATCAGAGGAGAGAAAAAGATGGCTGAGAATAACAAGCATAAGGAAAGAATTGGAGGATCTGCATTTCTGACTTTATCAATTTATCATCAATGCTAGAAAATACACATTCTAGGTCAGTTAACTGAATGGAAAACATCCAAAAACACAGCAAATTAAATGAAAATAGAGGCGCTCTACCTTGAGTTCAAACACAGACAGTAGGCGGCAATGGAAAGTCCATTAAATTTTAATTTGCTAGTCATTAAAGTACCCCATTCATTTGTAACATTACATGGCAAGGAAGCCCAAGTACAGAAGTGTATGGCTCGCTGTTCTTAATGGTCTTCTTATAAATTTCTGTCTGTGATTATGATCAGTCTTTTCCTATTGTCCGTGAAATTTATGAACCAGTCTATTACATCTGCTGAGTGAAAATATCAGATAATGCAATGCAATAAAAAGTAGATACTGATTTTAAGAAATCAGTGTGTCCTCCATGGTCTCCTGTGAGAAGAACTAGAAGAGAGCACCTAATTACTTCAGCAACTGCATCATAATGGCGTATGGAACCATTTAATCAAAATGGACACACAACACTCTTGTAATTATATGAAAAGGTCATGGAAATCGTCAATTTAGATGACTATGATGTGAAGAATATGACTTAAAACTTCCAGTAAAGCTATCTCCTGGAGATTATTTGAACCACAAAAAAGTGGTTTGTATTTCCAGTTTAATAGCTGAGGGCACAATGCCATACTGTGTGTTTTGGCTTGCGAGATCTCAAAGCAGAAATTTCTTAATTGGAACGGCTCAGATACGCAGCATGGAGGTTCATTTCAAGTAACATACCTGCTGCTGGAAAATATAACTGCCTACAGTTTAATCATATAGAAGCTATACCCTGGGTTTTTGATTGGTCCTATGGATTTCTCCACAGAGCTGAAAAGCCAATTCATCTGTTTTAGCAGAAGCAAAGAAAAAGTGAACTGCTTTCAATTTCCTTTTTACTACACAGTAATGGATAATTTCCAGCTCTGAAGAAAATAAAGCTCTAGCCTATACCTGGGGGTAACCTAGTTCCACCAGGTAATACAATCTGTTTTCCTTGCAGCAGCTGAACAATGATTGACCTCGACATCTTGATTTTGGGCCAGACAATGGAGCAGGAAGAAAATCAGCTCCTGGAAAGTGATAGATGCTTTGAAGTGAAAGGGAAATACACATTTATGTGACTGTCAGGGTAGGGCCAATTAAAGTATAGACACAGGGAATACTTTTACATGGCACAAAAAGTACTGTGCTCATAGAGATGCCTCATATCGCCTTGGTACTGGAGAAAGAAAATAATAGTATTACAATTTGCCCATGCTCTTACTGCATTAATCCATTTTGCTGGGAGGATCCCATGAGGATGGCTTCATTGACACAGCTGATCTGCTTCTGGTAGCTGTTTGGAACTGGTGCTGGTATCTCTGCACAGGCTTTTCTTGTGCTCTGTGTGGGCATATGTCCACTTTACTGACACCTCCCTAGGAGCTGAGAAAGATGCATTTACTTTATAACCTGATCTTTTTAGTCTCTGGCCCATTGGGACTGCCAAGGAGCATTTGCAAATCTGATGGAGGATGACCAAGATGCTGCTCTGCTTATCACGTGTATTTCAGCCCATGACTCCCGTCCATGGAGTTGCTGAGCAGGTACTGAGGAATGCCCCTGCTCCTAACCCTGCAGTAAGTATGGAAAGAAAGGGGCTCTGGTGCTATTTCTGGAGAGGTGATGTATTGCAGAAAAGAAATGCCACGGACACTTGCATGCTAAGCATAGAGGTATGTCCCTCCTCTCAGGCCTGGTGCCTTGCTGTGCTGTGTCAGGGAGCGTGGCTTGTGGTGCACCATCCCTGGAGCACAAAATAAGATGAAATGGCACAACTATGAGAGAACACCTCTTTTCATATGCATATGTAGAGAGGATACTTCATCTGTGTCTAGCTACAAGAGAGTCTCTTTAAAGCCTGGTTACTCTGGTGGCCCATGCCAGTGAATCCAAAACATCTGAAAGAATTCAATGAACCTCTGACTGCGGAAGGAGAAAGACTGGTATGCAGATTGGCTCTTCTTCAGGGAAAAAGCAACAGGATTTGGACCATACTGAGCAGACCAGTTTTGCTGGAAGAAATCACTTTAATAATCTGTAATTTTAATTATGAAGTGAAAGGGAGGAAGTTCAATTCAAATATGACAAGGGGCTGAAAATTTCTACAGATGCAGTTTCATTTTACAGAGTAACAATAAAAATATTTTTGCTCTTCATTATATTGATTTGAATTTATTATTTGGGGTACACAATCAAATCTATCTGTGTCTCTGCTAAGATAAGTGTGAAAACTCAGTTATACTTTCTGAAAGAACAATTATTTAAAAGATGAAATAAATAGGAAGAGAAGATATTTACCTATGTATCAAATTTCAGTTATTTTTTATTATTAGACACTTCTCTTTTCGAAGCATATGATGCAAACAAGTGAAACTATTTGCCTAGGCATGTAAGAGATAAGAGAATCAAGTTTATATTTCCCGCTTTAAGAGACAACTGTCAGTGGAGTTATGAAAACTATGAATGAGATAAAACAAATTCACAACAGTACAAAAAAACCATGACTGGGTCATGTAAAACAACAATCTAAAGTGACAATTTGTTAGTATAAATGCTTAGGTTATTTCAGAAAATAAGAAAATATAATAATTATCCAGTTGTCAAATGGCTAAATCTAACATGAAAGAACATTCACTATCATTTTTTTAACAGACCAAAACTAAATGCTCCCAAATCTATAATAAGACAACTGGATGAACATAACCACCCGGCAGCTTCTCCCCTGCTACATTTCAGAGAGGACAAATCGTTGTGGCAGACTCTTCTGATGCTTATAAAGGGCTTAGAACATTTACTGTCTCTCACACTCATACTTGCACTCACGCTTAGGACTGTGCCTATGGCATGATATCAAACAGCAACAGGGAGCATTACCTGATCCCAAGAGATACAGTCAGAGTTTGGCTGATGCTTAGCTTGTGGCTTTTTGTAAGCCTGTGATGATGTTACTGCCACACACCTTTGACTCATACAGCTTGCTGGGACACCAGCTCAAGACCCTCAGGTCTGCACCATGCATGATTGTTGCGGAAGACTACAGAACAATTAGCTGCAATTTCTGCACTGGTGTGTGTTTCTATACTTGAGTTTTGTGACTTTTGCCCAGCATGAAAGTTAGCCAGACAAATTTGTGCTATGCCTTATCTCCACTGGGGTCAGAGCTGGCAGGAAGGAAGGACACAGCCAGATGCTATGAACTGGGACCAGACATTGTTGCCAAAGTGGGGAGGGAGTGCCTGTTCTGGCCCAGCATGTCACTGGGACCCCAGGCAGGTTGATGCGCCCAGCTGCTGCTGCCAGATGCCATGACTAATAGCTGGTGCCCTTGAACTGAGGGGTGGGAGGGATGGGAATACTACTAGGGCTGTGTGTCTCATGCTAGCACCATCCATTCCTGCATGGTGTGAGACTGCTGAGCAGTTGCAGCTGGATTTGAGCTTCCTAACCANCCAGATGCCATGACTATAGCTGGTGCCCTTGAACTGAGGGGTGGGAGGGATGGCAATACTACTAGGGCTGTGGTCTCATGCTAGCACCATCCGTTCCTGCACGGTGTGAGACTGCTGAGCTGGATTTGAGCTTCCTAACCATGTAGCTAGGTGAGTGCCCAGCCTTAACCTGGAGAAATGTTACCAGAAAGGATGGATGGTGGTGAGGATTCACTGATGTCTCTCTGGCAGAAGTTAATGTCGCAGCCATCATGTATCATATTGTTGTATCAGCTCCAGCAAGGTCTCTAGTCTCATAGCAGTAGCTGCAGAAAAAAATCAACGTTGTTTCTTTCTGCACATACATAGCATTTTCTTTTCCTCTCCTCTCCTTCTCTCCTTCCTGTAAGCAGGAAATTTCTGCTTGTATTCACATGTCCAGTAATTTAATGTGAACCTCTTGCATCTATGTGAGTCTAGTCACTCATTGGAACTACTCTGGCTTACAGGTCCATCTGTCCTTCTGCCAGCCTCTCAGCTGGGGCTCTCAGGGCTATTTGCCCTCTGAGACCAACATCTGCTGCCAAGGGTCCCAATCCCAGAAGGACCCTTTGGAGGAGAGATCTAGGCTGTTCTGTGATATTGTGAAAGTCAAATAAATGCTGTAATGCAGGTTGGGGTTGCCCACCCCTGTTGTGCCAGACTGGGGTAGGCAGGGGCATTTCCTAGTGTGGTGCGGCATCCTTAGACCCATCCTAGAGGTGTGCCAGGAGAAGGGTGCATGCCTGCCTGCCGGTGTACCTGACAGGTCATGAGCTCTGTGCATTGCGGCACTGTCTGCTGCCATCACACTGCTTACCAGGCAGGTATGGGTGTGGTGGTGGTGTTATGGCTGATAAGGAAAAAGTCTTTAGTTGCTGTGGCTTTATTTGCTGTATTTATCACAGGAGGCTGCCAGTTTGAGAAGCTCCTGCTGCCTTGTTTCCTGCAGCTGTGAGAGCTGGTGAGCACCACAGGTCAGCTGTTACCCAGATTTGGTCCTTATTCCCTCAGTACCTAAAAGGAGATGTAATGGAGTGGTGTACCTGTGTTATTGCTATATACCTGTGCTTGGAGAAGGCAGACATCTGGGCATCAGCCCCTCTCCCCATCCACTCCTTGCATGTCCCAGCTGCTGGCATTCCCATGTGTGCACAGTGTCTTGGGGTCCTTCTGGATGCTGGGTAGCTCCCAGCCTTGGAACTTTAGGTTGCAAGTTGCCAAAGAACAACTTCTGCATGATAGCCAAACATCTGGTGCAGCTTGTTAGCGTACCCTCTAGTGTGCCAAGCTACACTGGCATGCCTCTTGGCATCCAGTGCCTCTCTGTAATCAGATGTTTTCTTTCTGAAATTTGCCTTGGTGCCTCTTCTTGCTCTTGGTTTGTCTTCAGCAGAAGGCCCCCAGGACACCTTGGGACAAGTTGCCACCATCAACCTCTCCTGTCTTCTGCTTTTTGCCCACCAGTCTACTCCTTCCAAATGGCAGTGGGGTATCTCTCTGCATTCACTTGCAGCTCTCTGGCATGCTTCAACCATCTCCTTGTGTGTTTTTCTGTCTTTGGCTGCTGCTGGAAGGATGAATGTTACCCATTTTACAGATAAGACAGCTCTTTGCAGGTGCTGAGAAGGGTATTTAGGTAACAAGATTGTGAGGATATGCTTTCTTCCTTGGTGGATGGACTACAGAAGCAGGGTGCACAGGTTACACAGCCTGCTTAGACAGTGCCAGAGTAGTGCACAGGGAGGAACAGTCAACCCTGTCAATCTGATCCCTTCCACCTATACGAAACGGCTTCTGGAAAGAGCCCAGGAGAATACTAATACCCGTGCAGTGCAGAAAGTCAGAAAACCATTGCTGTAGCTGGGGATGTGGATGTAGCCTTATTTAGCAGCATAAAAGTACTCTCCAGCTATATATATCCTAGCAAACAAGACAGACCCAGGGCACAGGATGAAGTACTAGTCTGTGATTTATTTCTGTTTATTAACTACTACCAAATTCCCCAGTCAGGTTTGGGTCCATGCAAAGTAGCAGTTTCCCAGAGCAAAGTTTTTGAAATCATACATGCTAGAGTCTCTTCCTTGTCCAGATGTAATGACTCTCATTGGGTGGAGAGAGCATGGAGGAGGAATAGATTTAACAATATGGATTCACCTAGCTTCTTTACCAGAGAGCAGCTCTTATCTCTGTTTTATTTATTAGTACAAATATAGCCAGACAGGATCAGCCTCTTCCTTTAATGTACTCAGGAAAGAATTAGTTGATAATCTGCTTGCATGACTGAAAACAATTGTTCTCTTTAAATAAACAAATAAGAAACTCATAAGTTAAAATAACATTGTTAATGTTGCAAAGTCAAGTGCTCAGAAATCAGCCATTGCCTGAGATGAGGATGCTTGTGCACCCTTTATTTGTAGCCTTTATCTGTTTGGCTTACAACACCCTTCAGTCACTGTCTGCATGCTAGTTTTTCCACTGAGCTTCTGTTTCCTTCAGTGCACAGGATGGGGTGCACACAAATAATGACAAGTCTAGTTCTGTCTTCTGCCTAATGTGTGATTCCAGGTTGTAATTGTTGCACAATGTTCAAAGCCTGCTCTGAAGATATGGCTATCAGTTTCCGCATTGCCTTTCCTGTGGTAGACACCAGTAGCCTGTGCATGGACTCCACAAACAAGTGATTTTTAACTCCTAAAGCCCTGCTGAGAAGACAGGGTACGATACCCATTTTTTACAATTACAGAATATCAAGCAGTTTGGATGTTCCACTTCTAAGAGTCTAAGAATTTTATTTTTCAGTCTACTTAACACTAAAACCAATATCCAAGAACAGATGCCATTTGACTTTGCTTGAAGTTATGAGTTTCAACATTTTGGCAAGTCAGATCATAAGGTCTTAGGTTTGGCACGCAGAAAATGAGGAACGAATGACCTCTTGTGATAAATTCTCAGACTTGACATCATGCAGAAACACTGTGGCAGGGATGAGGGCAGAATTCAGCTCCCCCAAGGCAGCAGTCAGTCTTTTCTCTTTCTCTGGTCCCCTGACTCAAAAGCTTCATACTTTCCAGACTCTGCAGCAAGTAAAGCAGATGTAATCCAAACTTTATGCTGCTTTACTGTGCTGTCTTGGTTCTTGCCCAGAGCTGTTCTGTTGTGTTCATTCAGCAAAGCATGGTTGCTATGGAAATATTGCAAGACGAAAATGCCTAACCTGAACCCAAATCTAGGTTTTACTTTTTAGACCTATAGGTGAGGATGTGAGTACGGAGCCATCCTCCTCACCTATTTCTATTGACAACCTGGATTTCTGATCCAATTTCAAACCCAGGCTCTCTTGCTCAGATCTAGACATCCCTTATATATTCACATATAAACAGTCTTAATTACAGCAGCCCCTAGTTTCAGTATTCTTGATTTTGCAATGTTAATATTATTCCTGAAAGGGGAGAAGATAAAAATGGGTAACTTGTAGTTTCGAGGGGCAGAACTGGGGGGAAGAAAGATATCTGTGGATTGGGACATTACTGCTACCTATGAGGTCTGCGAGCAGAACTGAAGTGTCTGTAGCCGATACAGAGAGCTCCTTTATTGGGACTAAAGCAGTGTCTGTAAGCAACACCAGGTAACAATGCCTGGTAGGACCAACAACCAGGAAGGACAAGGTGAAGCACGCTGCACTGAGGCACTCATGGTTGTTCATGTACAGCAGGGAAGTAGCTGAGGCTCTTCCAGGCCCTTGAGAGAAGTGAGGTCTAGTGAGCCCTGAACATGCTCCCCCAGATCACCTCTCCTGCTCTGTCCCCTCCACCTGGGATTTTCAAAGCTGCTGCATATCTGCCCCAGATAATGTCAAAGCTAGTACGTATTCATGGGAACACATCTGGGCAAACCTGGAGCTTTTGAAAATACTGTCCTCTGATTATGAAGAACAAACACGGGGAGGTCCAGGGAGTCACTTTTCCCTCCAGTCCTTTGCAAATATGCTTCACTTGTTCTAAAAATAAAAATGCTTTAGACAACTACCTAAGCAACCCAGACTCAACAAATATCTTTATTATATGAAAATAAAGAAAACTTCCTGCATCCGGTTTGCTGTCAGCTACTGTTATCTGTTTAATAGACACTGAGCTAAGCAAGAAAAGCATAATAAAAAAAAGCAGACTTATGTTAGACTTCTTGCATAACACAAGGCAGGTATTTTCTTTTCTCCAGTGACCTTAGAAGTCCCTATGCTAGTTTGCTGTCTGCATTTACTAAGGGCAAAAGCACATGGTTGAAAATAATTTTCCTGCATTATGCATCTGCCTCTTAAGAAAGGAAAAGAATGCAACAGAGTTAAACCTTAGAGTTCATACAGGCTGGCTTTCTAGACTAGCTCTTTGACAATTAGGTTTTAGAAGATGTGCCTGATATCTCATTTGCAGGTCAAATTAGACCCCACAAGGTCAGCTGCCACCCCTGAACCCTGCCTGCTCTGCTCCAGCTCTGCCTGGTGGCAACCGCTCACTGCTGGAATTTGTTTCTGAGTGTTACAGAAATCTTGGATGGCCTGCTGTAAAGAAAATGTGGCCAGACAAAGGCAACCTCTTTTCACATAGAGCAAAATCCCAAGCCCTGTGAACTTAGCTCCCTCTGTTTGGCGTTACTGATCCGTTAGTCTAAATATGGCACATGGCAGTTTGATAGAAATCATTTCCAGTAAGAGAGGATGTTTCCTCAGCAGTTTTCAAGCTGGCTCTGACTCAGGCATTCTCATGGGAGCCCATTTAACTGGTCATTAGGGAGACAGCAAAAAGGCGTTGAGGAATTTCACAACAAAGATGTTCATCCTGTATGAAAGACCTCCTGAGAATCCTCCTGGCCATTGGCTCTGTGCATGCTTGAGAGATTTTATTAATGCTGCTGAAAAAGTATTGCTGAAAGTAATCTATTATTTGTGCATAATTTTAAAGATGCTGTATTGTACTTGTTCCAGCAATGTGATGAACCACTGTGCTTGTAAAATGCTGTGCTCAAACAAACCATAATTAAATGTTTAAAGTCGATTAACACCCTATATTGCAACACACTAATCGATGGTGGAAGAGTTGCAGTTACTAAATGAATAACAGGAAGAAACACCCAAACTTTTCTCACCCAACTTCTCACCCAACTTCTTCTCACAAGCTAAGACCAGAGCAAGTACATCAAGCGAAGAGTCTATGTAAGAAAGTAAAGGCTGTGAATTGCCCTTAAAAAACACATGAAACGAAAGTATTCTTTCATGACACACTCTCTGATTTATGGCTTTTTGTGCATAAATATTTCAAGGTAAATCTTTTCTAGATTAGCGGTGATGGAAAGTTAATAAGGCTTTAATCCTGTAAAGTCCCTGAGTAGGTAGGTTTTGTTAGGTGTTGTGGCTGACCCCACTGACTTCACTAGGATTACTATCACCTTTAAAACTGAGTCACATTTAAGGATTTCATTGGACTGAATTTAGTAGCTGACAGAAAGGGAGATGCCACAGGGGGACAGGAGTTTTAGTTTCCATTTCAAGTCATCCAGATTGTGGCTGCTGCTGACCCCAAAACGTCCCAGAGAAGAGGCTGCAGGTCAAGCAACAGACTATCCACCAAGGTGATTCTGTGGAAGTGGGATGCCCCCAAGCCAGATGTCCTTTGTACAAGTCTCGGGGAATCCAGAGAGACAAAGTCGTATTGGGTGAGCAACCCATAAGAGAATATTCTCATCCATACCCTAGCACTCATGCAGAGAAAATGTATTATAAAATGCTTCCCTTCCTTACCCCTCTTTGTAAGCTCAGGCTTTAGGCAGGAATTGTCTTCATTTGGAGACACACTGATTCTTATCATTAAGAGTAAGGCAGTTTGTTGAATGTTTGCTGCCAAGCCAGACTGAATCACAACCATCTTCTGTTTGCCTGAATAAAGAGAAGCTCCCATGAGGGAAACAATGTTGCCCAAGTACTGGACCAAATACCTATGGGATTGCAAAATTCGTTTCTGGGCATATTGGCCTGGTGCTGCACGCAGGAGTAGTGATACTAGGGGGGGAAAAAAGCCTAGAAAAGGAGCAGAAGAGTACAGGGAGGAAACAGACACAGGACAGAGGGGGAGGAAATTTAGGTAGTTGTGCAATAAATTTTGGAAAAAGGATGTAGTGTCCAGGTGCTCTGAACTGAAAAGTGGGACATAACATAGCTAAACAGCCCATTAGACTTGCTAGCTGAGGGTCTCAGAGAGAGGGAGACATTGACCCTATGGCTGAAATTCCAGAAAACTTTATATCAGGCAAACATGAGAGTCACCTCAACCCTAAAATTTCCTTTCCTTGGATAGCTGGATGTCCCTTATCTCTTTGAAGATGCTCTCTGTAGTTAGTGCTGTTATAACTCCAGATTTTCTAGTTATTTGTTTGAACTTGTCTGATGTCTTTCTCCTTCATACTAAGCTCTTGACCTCAATAACTTCTCATGGCCAGGAGATCTTTACTCCAACAAAATGCACAAAAAAGAGATCTTTTTCAAAGGCGATCTAACTGGCTAAGCCTCCACTTTAAGCTATTAAGCCTAGTCTAGCCTTACCAATGAATAGCTATTTAGTCAATCTTTTCCAGTTTACCTTAGACAATGTACCCCTGTAGCTGAATTTACTATGTAATGATTTAGAAAAACAAACTTGCAGATACTTGTTTCGAAGGAAATTCCTGCAATGAGAGGCATGAATTACACTTAATTATTGACCCTGCAGTGTAAATACTGATGATAGGAAGCTTTTAAAATGTACATTATTAAACCAGTAGAGTGTTTATAGCTATAGAGACATCACTGGGTTAGCAATTAAATGCATATTTATGAACTCTCCTAAACAGATATTATTAATCCAAAAATCTCAATTTCAAGATAATTTAAAAAACACTTTTCATATCCAGGACACTAAATCAGCTATGAGTTGTTATAATCTTTAATTTAAAACTATATAAATATTCCCCACATAACAGCTTCTTTCAGGGCCTGTTCCAAGGACCTTAAGTGAATGTAAAAATCTTTCCACTGACTTCAATCAGCTTTAAAAAGACACTTAAATCTGCTGCCAGCATCCCTCTCACCATTAACTGCTCTGGCACATCTGTGCTACTCTTCTGGCCCTTCAGAGCATGGGAAGGTATGAGAAGAGTGATGCCAAGAAGGATTGTGTACTTTCTTTAACAGCATTATCCCAATGGTACTCAATTCCTTTCTCATTAAATTTTTGCCATTGGTCACTAATGATGTGTTGTATGAGTGATGGAGAAAAAGCAGTTGTTGTCAAGTACTCAGATCAAGCTGGCTCTAGGCAGACATGGGACCTAGTCTTTGCAGTGCATACTCTTGGTCCCAAGGTGGAAGGAGTTTTGGCCCTGTGCTGCAGCAGAAGCAAGTCTGGGGAAAGCCTGCAAAGCACAGGGCTTGATGAAATATAGGTCCAAAGGATGGGTTGGACCATAGGGGAATAAAGCCTCAGGGTAGATAGACTGGGTTATATTGGCAGGTAGGAAGAATACATATAAGCAAGCTGAAGAAGGCATTCATCCCATTCTAGTATTGTGCAATGCTAATATCTCACTCCAAACTTCATTTTAAACCTGATGACCCATCAAGAGTATGAAATCAAATACATGAATGGTGTCCCCAGTGGACATTTTATCTGCAGTCACAGGGAATAATGTAATTTCCCAAAGCATCCCTGCAGGAGGCTCATTGTACTGTTCACTATACTAACTGGTCAACAAAAGCAGAGTTATGAGATTGGATTTTAGAGATGGGTTTAGACTGAGACAGAAAATGACAGGCTGAAATTCAGGTTAATTAAAAAAAAATGTCACCACTTACAGGTCCTCTTCCCTACCATTCAGCTCTACTGCCACAACAATTTAGGCACATTGGGCAGGTCAGCAGGAGATGGAGATGAATATAAGCCCAGAGAAATCAGGGGGTGCTGGGAAAGTAACCAGTTTGAACTCAAATTAAGAGTTCCTGTTTGAGTTCAGGACTGAAGTAACCTTTTCTGAAACCACAGAGTTTAAGTAACTTCTTTCCTTTTCCTTCTCACTCCCTCACCTTTTGCATCTGAGTTTCCATGTGGCGTTGCAGCCCAATGAAGGTTATAAAGTCTAATTTTCAACCAGGTAAATTCAGCTGAAAGTCAGAAGGGTACTGCTGACCCCAGCTGCCAGGCTTTTGTGGGACTTGCCTAGCCACTGAAATACATTGGCTGCTCTTCTGCTAATATGCAAGAAAATAGCCTGGAGAAAACTTTCAGCAATTTATCTTTGAACAGACGGTGGGACCTGATTTCTGACGAGTTTCTGCCACCTCTGGGTAGGGCCTGAGTGGTTCTAGGGGCTGAGTCTTAACTCAGCTGTTTCTGGATGGAGTGTCCAGAATGGAACAAAGGAGGAGAGAAAAGCCTTGAAATAGTTGTGATTTTTAACTCCAAGCTAAGGAAGTCTGAGTATGTCTGGAAGAGAGGAAGTTTGAGTAAACTATCCAAGTTGTTGCAGAGATTATTGCTCCCTCCGGGTCTTCACTGGGGAATGTACTGCTGGAACAACATGGGAAAGGAAGCTGCTTAATATCTAATAGAGCAGAGGCTTGCACTCAGTTTTAGGCCAGCTTGACAAAGCCATCCCATGAGAAGGGTGTGCAGAGAAAGCATCCAGTGGTGTTTGGTTTTGTTGCCTCCTCATCTCTGCTATTCAAATATGACAGGATGTGTTGCCAGGATACAAAAGAAGGGAGTTGAAGGGTTTGAGGGCTTTCTGCCAGAGTTTTGCCCTGTTGTCGTTCAGGGACTTTCTGGTGATAGGGTCAGAGTGGCTCTGAATAGTCAGAGAAATGGGCAGAGATTCAGGTCTAGCTCTAAACCTCTTGCAAAATGCTCCCAATCATATTGGATTGGAAAAGCTCTTTATCCCCATATAATGTTGTGCAAAACTTTTGTACAGAATCTGGAAAACCAGTCTCCTGATACGCAAGCTGCTGTCATCGTCTCAGTGAGGACCTGACGTAGATACTTGGTGCAGCTGATATTTTAAATGCCCCAAGTACCAATGCTTCTGGTGTCTATGTAGAAAAAGGAGCAGCATGTCTGCCAAGAGATCTCTCTGAATTTCCCCTCTGTTCCTGGAGGGGGAGGTATGCGAGAGGGTATGCTCCCCATCTCTGGAGGGAGGGCTGGTGGGGAAGCGGTGGGACTGAGGAACAGGCTGTCCTCTGCTACATGTGTGTGCAGAAGGCTGTGTGCAGCTTGTCGTCTGGGTGACTCATAGGACTGGGGCTCGCTGTATTGGCACAGCTTCAGTGGTGTACGGCTCCCCCTGCTCTGTCCCTGGGTGGGTTCTGCATGGAGTGCCCAGTTGGAGGAATTTCTTTACACAGTGGGCGCTAATCAACATTTTGGGAAATGCAATTACAGGTTCACAAGCTGTTGAAACCTCTGGGTTTCCCACACTTGGTCAGTATGGTCATCGTCCATGGCTCAGCTCTTTCATTAGCTGCCAGAGACACTTAACCTCTTGCAGTGTCTGCATGAGACTGAGAATGTTTTCTGAGTGACTAAGGTGCCAGCCCTGTACGCATACATGTACGCTTTGCAACAACCCACACTAGGATTTTCCTAAGAGAATTAGTAACACAGTTTTGCAGGGAGCCAAATTCTACTAGTTTTTTTTTTTTAATTTTTATTTTAAACTCCTTGCCTTTTTGTTACTAGCTTTCCAGCTAAGTGTGTTATACTCCTGGCACCACCACTGTATCCTGCTGCATTACTCAGCTTTTTGTGTTGCCAGACTCAAATGTCAATGCAAGTTAACTGTCAGCCTCCCAGGAGGTGAAATGTAGAGCACCATCCCCTCTTCCCTACATAAGCAGTTTTAGGATACATCTCAGTCAGTTTCAAGAAAGGTTATAGGATATGTTGCCTGAGGTAGCAAGGGACTGGACTTGCCAATATACCATGCCCTTCCCAGCCCTCATTTCCCAAGAACACCCTGAATTATGTGGAAAAATAAGATTTTCCCATAATTTGAACTTTCCTGAGTCATTCTGCTAAATTATATTCCTGCTGCATTTTTTCCGCATTCCCGTATAGCAATGTACTGACTGCTATGTCCAGTGAAAACCTTTTTCATCAGAAGCCATAATTCACCTACCAGCTCTGAGAGGTCACTACTTATTGGACATTTGTATCCTGACCTTAAGACCTCACCTACACAGAAAGGTTGTACTGCTTTAGTCTTATTGGTATAATTAGAGGAAAATGATCTCTACTTTTCCCGCGCTCCTCCTTGGTGTGGACGCAAACACACAGCTATGAAGATGTTTATACAAATCTGGGCTGTTCTTACAAAGACAGCAGTGTGTTTTACCACAACAAGGCATTTTTATTTCAGTATGACTGCATCCCCACCAAGCCTTGTGCTGATCTAATTAGGACTAATTTTGTATGGAAGTGGATGCCAGAAGGAACATGCCGAAGCACTGATAGGTGGGGGCAGAGGCATCCACAGGGCTACTGTCTATGTCTTATACATGTTCTCATGTGGCATTCCAACCTATGGTAGCACAGACCTAGCCCTGTATGAGAAGGAGGTCATACCACTGACTGAAATAATTGTATGCATACAGAACATGTCTTGTTTTTAGACAAGCTTTGCAGAGAAATGCAACATATTTTCTATTATCTCCTACCCTTAGAAGGCTGGACTGCCCTACTGCAAGGCAATTCTGTTAACAGCCACAAATACAAAGTTCATGAGATGACATGTAATGTTTGGTCTAAGAGATTAAATGCAACATTATTCACCATTTAAATAGACAGTTCAAGAGAACATGCTCCTGTGAATTAATGCTTCATAGTCTGAAGTGCTTTTAGTGTTTCAATTCATTTTGAAGGATTTGGGAGAAAATGGCCCATGTGTCTGGAAAGAAACCTCACACTGACCTCACCCAAGAAGTCTGGATCCTTTCTTCCTGTTTTAAAGGAGTAAATAAGTATGAAACTAAATGAAGTGCCCAACGAAATTTTAAGCCAAGTCAGTTGCAACATATCTGTAACCACAAGCCAATTAGGTCTGCCCTGGGGGTTTAATACAGTGTGCTAGACAGTGCCAGTATCTGGAAGTCTGTAGTGCTTTCTAGTCCATGCAAAATAACAATTAACTAAAAACAAGGTAAATAATAAACATGTTATGTAATATATTTTTTGCACATGTAATATTTATGCCATTTCTCTGGGGCACCTCAGTTCCAGGATGAGAGGAGACTTTATTCAGACCCTGCTGACAGTAAAGCATTTTTTAAAGGAATGAGAATATTTGGCAGAGCTTCAGTGGTCAGAAACTCCTTGGCCGTGTACAGCTGTACCCTGCCCTACTGACTCAGATGTTGATCTGTAAGTCTGAACTACCTGCCCCTACAAGCTAGAGCAGACATAGGCCTGCTCTGCCAGCTTATTTATCAGCTGGGAAAGTCCCATATGGCCTCTTACATATAGGCTGGGAAGGCCTAGTATTGACAGGGTGCACTTTGTTTCGACTTCATTTTCTTGGTTATGATGGGCTTCTATGTGGGGAGGATGGGCTGGGTAAATTTGGCTCTAGCCTAGCATTACAGCTGGCAGCTAATGAGTAGTCCAAGGACCTTCAGATCTGCTGTGGTAGTACAAAGGTTTTCTAGTGGAAAACAACAATCTGTCTAATAGGAGTAACTTCTAGAAAAAAAATAGGTTTTCCAATAGCAGTATCAAAACCCAGGATGTGGTAATACAGTCATAAATTCTTTACCATTGCCCAGGAACCACAACCTGTCTTGTGTCAGGCATCCTCAGGTCCTCACTCTCCACAGTGTATTTGGTCAGTGCAATGTAAAATTCTATGCAAAAAGAACTCTAGATAGTTTGTATTCTCTCAGAGCCTACACAGGACCAGAAGTGTGACACAAACGGAGGCAGGCAGCAATGCCAGGTCTTAGGGGAAGGGGAGTGAGTCTGTGGAGGCTAAGGTCAAAGGGACTCTGAGGTGAGAGGGAAGGCGGAGCCACATACATTCAGTTGTGTTACCTGCATAAGCATACAAACTCCTCAGTTTCTACAATGCAGGATTCTGCTTTTCACTGCTAACCTGTGGTTATACAACTGATTTCTTTAACAGTGTACCAAGAAAAACCCAATCATTTTCCCTCACACAGAGAAGTTAATGATTGTTTAATGTGTCTGGTCCCCTGTTTGGTTTACAAGTCTCTAAGGCTATCCAGGAAGTTTAACTGTGCAGAACTCAACAGCTGAGCTTTCAATTTAATTAATTTTAGCGTTCTTTTTGTTTTCCCATCTCTTTTCATTTCCAGGAGTTCTTTGAAAAATAAACAGCATATGATTTTGCGGATTAAAGCAAATACCCACATTCATTATTTCACATCAAACTTTTTCTCGTGGATGAATGAGAAGGGGAAATGTCCTTGAGTCTCTGATAAAGAGAACAGAGGTCCCATGGCTTCCACTCTATGAAGAAGGATCTTGCCCTATGAAATTGCATGTTGCTGCACCAAAACCACCCAGAACAGCAGCTCATTCCTTCCTGAATGGCAGAAAAGGCCCAGCAGCTCTCTGTTGTACTCTTCCAGGAGAAAAGAAGGGAGAGAGACTGATGTTGAAATAACTCTGGTGGCAGCCCTGTGGTTTACCAGCTTAAGCACAGAGCTGTTGGTGGTGTCAGTCTCTCCTTGGTGGTTCCTCTCTGCCACAACATGTACCGGGCTGACTTAGGGCACTTATACTTGCATATTTCAACTGCAGTTTAGATGTAATATTTTGCTGTCATTTGTATTTAATCCTAAACAAGTGAGAACAGGTAACTGATCTCTGGGGAACCAGAAGGTCTGAGTTACCTGACTTCTCAGTTAATCATGTTGAGGGATGAACAAGTCTTAATCAAGCTTCTGTTTACTACTTCTGTTTTCTGTAGCTTGGAACATTGAAACTGTCTTGTCATTCTGGCTGGACTTGTTTCCAGCCAGGGGCAGCAGTGGGCCCAGACAATGTGGGACTGCTTTGGGATGCTTTGACTTTTCTGCATGCAGATCCGTTAGTCAAACATGCTATTCTCATTTTGAAATTTCACATTGATTTCCAAAGATAACATGATGCAGAAAAATGCTCTTAGTGATCAATATACAAGGGATGCAGAACTGCTGTTGAGGAAATCAGAGTGGATAATGCAAATATTCAGTGCCTGGACATGGCGACAAATTAGGGAAAGGTCAGAAAAGAGCTACAAAAACAATAAGAAATTTAAAAACTACAGTCTGTTAGGAAAGATTAAAGGAAGTAGAGGGCTTACTCAAGGGCAAAGTTTGGTGAAGGATATATGAAGTCTTTGAATATTTAAAGGCTGTTATAGAATGGCAATCAATTTTCTTCAAGTCCACCTAAGGAAGTACAGAAAGAAAGCTACTCAATCTGCAGTGTATGTAATATGTCTTGGTTATTAGCAAAATCTCTTCTTGTTGTTCTTTTTTTTTCCTCTTTTTAAAAAAAAATTATGTTAGTGATATGGTAGAGCAGGCTATCTAGGAAAATAAAGGAATTCCTTCCAAAAATGTTTTCAAGACTCATCTAACCGATCTTCTGCCAGAGGTGCCTGGATATACTTAATCTTGCCTCAGTACAGAGATCTGTAGTTGATGATTTTAAGCTATTTAAATACTGATGAGAAACAAGTGATCATCTCTATATCATGTTTTAATAACCTACTCTGTGCAGTTATTAAGACCCAGGAATCCAAAATAGTTGAAAAAAGACCCTTGTCCGTAGGCAACTGGAGAAAAAAACAACTGGTCTGATGGAGGTTTTAGGGAATTAGTGGTCTGCATTAAAGCTTTTCTGTCACTCAGGCAGCCACAGAGATCCTTGCTGATGGAGTTACTGAGCATAAACACAATCTGCAGACAGGTCTGAGGACATCTCAGGTGCTCTGTCCTCAGGTCTTTCCCTGTTCTGGGGAAGCCAGGTGATTTTTTATCTCCTTGCTGATAGCCTCCTTCTCTCCAGACTTGCTGTCCTTTGTCAGGCTGTCTGGTTTGGATACTTGTCCATCTTCAAAGCAACACTCATATACTCCTTGTTGAATCAGGGGAGCTGAAGAGAGTCTAGGGAAAAGATGATACATTTAAGTAGCAATTTAGCAGATGTGAGGCAAGATAGAAAGACCTGAGCTGTCTAGTGAGGTGGAGAAATAACAAATTCCCAGCATAAAATCTGTCCCTAGGGATCACATCATGGTAAGCCATTCTCCACGTCTGCTACAAGCAGGGCCAGGTGAGGAGCAGTGTAGCCTTTTCTCCACTCCAGCTTCTCTGCAAGCTGCACCTCTCCTCCTCCCACACAGTTCTGCAAGTCCCATACAGAGCAAAGTCACTCTTGCTCTGAGCCTGCAAGAGCCCATATTGTTGCGTATGTCTCCACTGCTAGACATGCTTGGCCCAGCAAAGGGGCTAAAGAAGTCTTCTCCTGTGACCACCAGAGCATGCTAATAAGGGCCTGTGGGAGCTGCCAGAGGACATAATGTGAGGGAAGCTCTCTTCACTTTGTTGGCAATGAAATATCTTTTCTCTGAATAAAAATATCCTCAAGAAAGAAAGTAAATTTATAGTTAATAGATGGAAGGATTTGTGAGAACATAGCAAGGGCATAAAGCTCTGGAGTATTATGGTCTGCAATATAACAGAGTAGGATCATTTCCATGAATACTAGGGGGTATTATTTTGTGTTGCACATGGATTTTTTTCTGAGACTGGTCTCTTCCTACAATATACAATATATGCTGTACAGAAGCAAGACAAGAAAAAGCTAACCACGTAGGTCATGACTCTGAGCATGTGGGAAGCCGTTCTCCAAATATAAATGTTAAGGTAAATATCTGGTGTTGATAAACACATTGTGCATACTTCAGGCCACCACTGTTCCTTGGGTGCCCTTTGTTAGTGTAAATAAGCTTCATCTTGGTTTGTGGCAAACCTCAAATATTTGCCTTGAGTCTCAGTATGGTTGAACAGTGTACAGTGTTTTTCAGCTGTTCCTGTGCACGGTTTTAACACTGTAACTTATCATATGAAATAGTTCTTGACAGTGAAACACCAAGCTTTTCCAAAGAAAACAGTAACAGAGGGTTAGAGGAACCTCCTCTTTCTCAGTCTAAAGTTTGTGTCCTAAACATCAGGTGCCAACCATTCTCCAACACCAAAGCAAATGCTAATGCTTTAATGTTAATGCAAATGTTAATGCTTTTGTAATGGAAACCAATTACATCATTTTTATTAGTTTCAATGATAATCAGGGGCTACAATCCTTCTGAAACCATGTGCGTGCCATTGTCCAGGGCAAGGCAGGAAGAAAGGGCTGCATGTGGGTGAAGGTGCTTGGTGCACCCTTCTTGAATCCACATCTCTGCAAATCCCTGCAAAGCCTCATGAAAATAGTGTATGTGTTTTGACCACCATGCTCTAACTTTTGGGAATACAGGAAGAGTCAGAGCATGTGGGGAACTACACCTTTGAAGACCACTGCCTAGAGCCAGATGGATCCCAGATTCCTTGGCTCTGAATGCCCTGGATTGTGCAAGGTGGGTGGTTATGTTGCTGGAAAAAAACCCACTAAGTAGCTCAGGATAGTTGAGCTTTGTCTTTGTCTCCTTCATAGCTATTAGCATGGATAAAGAAGAAGTTGCAGCACAGTTTCACCCTGGTCACTCTGGCTTTGAAAGCTGTTTGGAAAGCTCTGGCTCCATGTGTCTTCTTCATAGCAATGTGACTGCCTAAGAGGACATTGGTACAGATTTGACTATGTTTGAATTGAAAACTAGTCTAGAAAAATGTTTAGGGCATGTTGCAGCCATAGCTTCAAAGGACAAAAATGGCTTAATTTCCAAAGCAGATTTGGGGTTTATCTGACATTTTACTTGGATAAGCCCCAAATTTAGATAATTCAGTTCCTTTGTCTTGAATTTGCAAGCAAATTAGGCTTACCAGAAAGTTCCTGAGGTGCCAAAGTTCTGGCACACAGCTGGTGCACGCAGGCACCCTAGTTGTGCTGAGTCCAGCAGGCTTTAGCTTGGAACCATCACAACTAGGGCAGTTGTATGCACTTCTTTGTAAACAAAGTATGCATTACTCTACCATGCTTCTCCTTCCCATCAGCACTCATGAAAACCCCAGGCATGTGGTAATTACTTCCTACTCAACAGCACTGTAAGTAGTGCCTTGTGTGGAGGCTTCGGTTTTGGTCTACTCTCTGGTTTGGGGTCAGGATTTGTCTCTTGGGCAATGCACCAACCTCAGCTGCAGAGACCTTTGGGGTGAAATCTTCCTCTCCAGAATCTATTCCATTTGGCAGAAAATAGTAACACATGTACTGTGTTTCAGAAAAAGTGAGAGTGACAGTGTACCCTGGTGATTAGGATTTCCAGTAGAATGCCTCAAATTAAATCTTCATTCCAGTGAGCATGGTGACTCAGAGGATGCTGTTAGAAAAAGGCAGCAGTTGTCCCAGTAACACAAAACTACACTCTTCAGCTGGACAGGGAGTTGCCAGTTTTGCTGATCCCCTATCGTGTATTTAAGTTAATGTTTTTGGCAACATCTTCATAACAAAGCTGAACTCTCATATTTGCTGTGCAGAAGTTCTGTTTGCTCCTTGTTCAAAGCCACGTAGACATACCTTTCTGCCAGGCCAGTCTATGCTTCACTTCTAACTCTCTATTTTTCTCACCTCTGGCCACTTTTGGCAGTCTCTCCTGACTTGCAGTGATTCAGGTGGAATTTGCAGATCCTGGAGGCTTGACCTGTCTGTGGGCTGTGGGGCAGTGGGAGTGGTGGCGGGGCATAGGCGTCAGGGGCTGTTCCTGTCAGTGCTTGGCCAGGGTGGGTTGTTTCCAAGCTCCAGTTTCTCCCCACCCACGCGGATGGGACATGCAGTGCCGGCTGGGTTTCCCAGAATAAGCCTGGCCAGGAAACTGCAGAAATCTTGGCCTCCAGCACTGGATTTCGGCAAAGATCTCTTCCAGGACTGGGACCGGTAATGGCAACATGGCGTGGTAGGGAGGATGGCTACAAACCCAAGCAAGCAGCTGGTACCAGGAAAGCATCTGTATTATTTTCAAAGAGAGAAAAAGACAAGCACTTCTTTCAGCTGGCCAAGGTCAAAATGCCAAGTCTGGTTTCTTTAAGCCTTTTGTTGGGAATTATATCCTCAGCCATTCCATGGACACCTCCAGCTCTCTGTTTCCCCTTGGGAGGGACAAACAGCTGCAGGTCTTTGGTAAATGCTCTCCTCCCTTTCTTCCTGGCAGGTAGATGCACTTCTTGAGCTTTCTGAAGGATCAACTTCATCAGTGATGACAGCCAAATAGTTACTGAGGATGATAAATTTTGGCCGTACTGAATAGTTTGTTGAAGAAACTATGAAGGTTACAAACTGCTCAGTATATGGCCTGGCCACTAGTTATTCATGAAGTTGACCCCAAGATTTGGTTCACTGAATGAAGCAGATGAGTCCTGCCTTGCCATCACTGTTAAACTTGATGGATGTTTTCTGACCTAGAGCAGCTTACAGACTGGGATAAAACACAAAGCAGCCCTTAATTTTAAGGGGGAAAAAAAAAGTTGAGATCACCGCAGAAGTTGTAGAAACTGCAGGAGTTCCTGCGTATACTGTAACTGCACTGACCCTGCCCATCTTGAGGGGTGCAGTTTACTCCTCTTGAATATGCTGAACTTCCAAATTAACTAATTAACAGCACAGGTCCTCAGCACAGGTGTGACTATACAGAAAAGGCAAAATCCTAAAACTGACAGGACAGGAAGAAACCTGCAGGTTATACTAGAATATGCATTTTGCTAGAGTAGCATCATCTGTGGCATTATGGGCATGCCCACGTCTATGATCTCACGGAGGTCAGAAACATGGACTTGTAGGAAAAATTATGATTAAAAAGAAGGGGAAGGCAACCGAACTCCTTCTATGTTTCAGAAAATTGTAAATTTGAAGAAATGTAAAAATCGTGTTAATAAAATCTTAACTAGTATGAGTAACACCAAAAATCAGTATTGCCTGGCCCTTGGCAGTGACTAACAGCAGATGCTAAAGAAAACAAGCGTAGAGTGTCACCATGACCAAGTAAATGTACATGCTTCCAGGTTTCAGCAGTGTGTGACTCCTGAAATTTTTGAGCCAGAACTTATATCTGCACCTTGGTATGAAATACTATTTGATGAATTTTTTGTTTTCCTAACTTTTCTGATTCATATTTCTGGTATCCACAATGTTCTGTGACAGTGAGTTCTAATCTGAGTGGGAGGAAGGTTTAGGTTGTCCTTTTTTTAAATTAACCTGATGTACTCAGAGGCGAACACAAACATAAATTGTGAAGTTCGTGAGTCATTCAAATTAGTAATCCATTCCAAAAGGTGCAATTCAGTTTCTCTTGCTGTCATCCTTTGAGACCTGGTATTAGCACAGGGAGAACTCATAGAACTGGAAAAGATTTGATAAACCAGCTCCATACTTTCCCCTATTTTTTTTCCCATAAACAGTTGTTGGTTTCGTTAGCATCAACTTTTGAACTTTTAAAGAGGTGTTGCTTTGAAATACTTTTGAAGAGTATTATTGCAATGCTGTAATTAACTCAGCCTCAAGCTGAGATTGGAACAAAGAAGCAAAGTTTCACAACACTTTAGCTCAGAAAAACTGATATAATGAAAACATGTTTTCCTTGCTACGTGTTCCTGTATCTTGTCTAGCCTATCATATACAAGTATTATCATAGATCTTTTCTTTCCGTGATTGTCTCACCGTAGATAAAGGCAATATTAACACTATTTATGTTTCAAATAGTTTTATCTATCTGCCTGATTAGCTGTTAAGGCATATATCATTGGATTTTACCCAGTGAATGGATAAAATAAGAAGGCCCACAGAACACCAGACCAATTTATGGACTATATGATGCTAAAAGACAGTTTATTGTGTGGAAAGAAGCTGAATATTAGGTGCACCATTCTGCTAGGCTGTTATTTGATAAACACTTTGGGAGTTTGCAAGTACAGTGCTCAGTTTAAAACACATTTGGAGGTGTCATTGCAGAAAAAAAAAGCTACACCAGAACTAATGTATGGCCATATGGAAGTTGGAGGAGGTAGGTAGTCTGCTTCCAGCAGTGGCTGGTAACACATGCTAAGGGAAGACATGAGGAATGGGATGTGTACACCACCACCACTGCCCATGAGTATCCTCTTGGTGCAGCACTCAACTGATAATTTTCATAGATGTAAAACATTTTATTCCAGTAGTCACTGATGTATCTAGATGCTATTTCTCATAAAACTCACATTTGAAGTGTGAAGAATTGTGTATTTTAATTGCCTTGAGGAAATCTGCATTGACATTTTTTTATAAACCTCTTCACGTGACCTACCCTATTTGGCCAGGAGTTGCTGTGACTCTAACAAGTTGACCTGACATCCACTCCAGTTCTATGCACCTCAGATCAGGGCTGTGTCAGCGAGTTTGTGAGTCCCACAGCAGCTGCTCATCACTGGTTTGATGGCAGTGGTGGAACCAGCATGCTGTACTCCCCTTGAGGAACTGGGCAAAGAGAGTTTAAAAATGCAACCACTAAGATGTATCGAACTCTGCGGTTAGACCTCAGGTACCCTCCACTTCACCCACTACAGTGAGGCACCTCTGAGCCTGTCATTCTGCACATGTAACCACTTCACAGGGTGAGCCTGGTAAAGGAAACCACAGGTTGAATGAAGACAAACTGTCATTTCAGGATTCACACGGGAATATAACTTATCCTCTGTGTTATACAAACTCAGTAATTATGTCTGTCAGTGGATTGATATTTTACATAGATAAATGTGCACATTACCAGCTGACTCAAGCAACCCTGGAGAGCAGCTATTCAGTGTAAAATTTGTTTATAAACTAAGTTTTCTCTTAAGTTTGAATAATAATTATTGTAGCACCAACAGTATTTTCCTCTGATAAAGATACTTGGGATGGGGGATGATGTGATTGAGAGCAGCCCTGCAGAGAGGGACTTGGATGTGCTGATTGATGAGAAGCTTGACATGAGCAACATGAGCTGGTAATGTGCGCTCACAGTGCAGAAGGCCAACCATATCCATCAAAGAAGCTTGGCCAGCAGATTGAAGGAAGTGATTCTGCCCTTCTATTCCTCTCTTGTGAGGCCCCACTTGGAGTACTGTGTCCAGTGCTGGAATCCTGAATGTAAGAAGGATATGGAGCTGTTGGAATGGGTCCAGAGGAGGGCTGCAAAAATGATCAGAAGGCTGAAGCACCTTCCATATGAGGACAGGCTGAGAGAGTTGGGCTTGTTCAGCCCGGAGAAGAGAAGGCTCTGAGACCTTATAGTGACATTCCAGTACCCAAAGGGGGCATAGAAGAGAGCAGGGGAGGGATTTTTTACCATGGCATGTAGTGATAGGACTAGGGTGAATAGCTATAAATTGGAAAGGGGAGGATTTAGACTAGGTGTAAGGAGGAATTTATTCATGATGTGAGTGGTAAGCCACTGGAAAAAGTTGCCCAGGGAAGTGTTCAAGGACAATTTGGATGGGATCTTGGGCAGCCTGATCTAGTGGGAGGTGTCTCTATCCATGGCAGGGGGGTTGGAACTAGATGATCTTCAAGGTCCTTTCCAACCCAAACTGTTCTATGATTCTATGATAATTAGGAGATCAGTTAAGCTGGTGTTTAAATCCTCCTGTGGCATCGCTAGGGGTGGCATCACACTGCTGCTGCTGGGTTGGTTATATAGATATGTTTTTGGAACTGAGTGGTGCAAGCAAACATTTCATTCTTTGGTTCAGCCTTTGAGGAGCAACTTTTCATGAATCAAACTGATGAAAGAGAATTTCTCAATTCAGACATGTAGTTCAGGTATTCTGGGCTCCAGGACTTAGGTGGGATTTGACCAGCACCCATCTTCCGTGTAGTGTTTTGCAGGACAAGTAAGGGGGCAGAAGAGTAAGAGTAGGACCTACTTGTTCCCTGCTCTGCTAGCTGGGTGTGAATTAGGTAAGACTGGGAGCTGCTGGATTCAGACTCCTGCATCTCTTCACCACAGACTGCGAGTATAGTGTCATTGCTTCCCAGGTAGAAAAGAAGCTGAGAGAAACAATGTGAAAAGCTCTGCAAACTGTTCAACACCCCAGTGTTGTTTTCACAGGAAGGATATACAATAGTGGGGACATTTTGTGAAGGTTAGCTGTGTGCAGCAATTAAATGATGGGTCCTGAAACATGCCAGTCTGTGATAAAGGTATTCCTTTCATAGATGTGATATTTTTTTTTTGTTGTTAAATGAATATGAAACAAACTGTACTGTTTCTGACAATGGAAGAAAAAAGCAGAGCCTGAACACAGTGCTAAGTTAAGTGCTAGTGAACCAGCTAGGTCTTGGGGAAGTTGTCATCCTTTGCACCTAAGGCAGCTGCCAGACAGATTCTGAGGGCCTTTGGGAAAGGAAATGAAGGCAGCAGGGTTGCTTTGCTGATGACAGTGATATGCATGCCTCGGCAATAGTATGGCTTGCCCCAGTCTGGTCTTAATAATGTCTCTAGATATCCTACACGAAGTGCATCTCATCTGACCTCAGGTGTTGGGCAACCTATATCTGAGTTTGTTGTCAGGACTATCTTTACAGTAAGTGGGGACAAAGATGCCCCAGAGCAAACTGTTCATTTCATTCAAAGATCCATTGTGAGGAGGAGAAGAGCTATGTTCTAGAAGAATCTGTTTTGTGACAGGAGTCTGTGCAAAAAACAGTGACACAACAACCAGCACTATGGATATTTCCACTGAACCACCCTTTGAGTTAATGACCCCAGTGAACAAACCTAAGCAAAAAATGCTGATTCATGAAGGGATGTGTTAAATCCTCTCTCTAAGGGCTCCTTCTTCGATGCAGCCCCTGTGGAAAGTCATTGGTACTGACATTTTTTATGCTTTATCTAATATAATTATAAATGTTTTTAGACATGCACATTAGTTCCCAGTTGCATTTAATTGCAGAGTTCGTGTCAGATGGCACTGGAATTTATCAACTCTTAACAGCTTCTTGTCAACAGTACAGCATATTTTGGCAGACACTGTATCACTATGATGGCTTTCACTCTAGTCAACTTACTGAAATGTTTTAAACCTCATTCAGAATTGAATTTCTTTTAAAAAGTAAAAAGGAATAAAGTTAAAGAAATCCCTGCCTTTAGGACTGTGATGCTATTTTAAATGACAAAATCAAACGCACCAGCTTCCGTAACCTCCACAATTAAATATCTTCAACAACATGGAGTAGCTGTGCCAGATGCAGTATGAACTACCATTGGTATTTTTGCTAACAAAAAGATAGATTATGTCATCTAAGAACTGCCCTGAGCTGATGACACATTGAGTTACATCACCTCTGGGAAGTATCACACTACTGGTCTTCGCAACCCTTTCCAGAAAAAGAGAGGAAACTTTTCAACAGCTTGACAGAAAACACTGGACTATGAGCAGCCAGATGCTAGAGGAATTTACTTGCAAAGTCAAACTGAAAAACAATGATGTCATTCTTTTTATTATGTTAAAGATACTGTTCTAACAACCATTCCCTTCTCAGCTCATCTCATGTCATTGAAGACCCCCTGCTGCTGATGGAGAAGAGACATCTTCCCTGTGGGTCATCTTTCAGTTAGAAGCCAGGAGTGTCTAGCAGTCCTGTGGTGCCTTATGTGTGAATAGCAGGTAGGAGAAGCCTGTGACTCAGGAGGAGTCACCTTGTGGTTTATGTGCTCACAACTCTGAAAAGGAGCCTCTTCCCTGAATATGTATCCTCTGTAGAAGTCTATCTGGGCACAGAAAATAGGAGAAGAGACAGTCCGCTTCAATTACTATGGTCAGGGTCAATAATGAGTGGATAAATTGAAGAATGCAGTTTCTAAGAGGCCAATATGAACCACTCTGATTAGACTATATTGGCACTGACTCTACCCCTCCCTTCAAAGCTGTCCTGCTAACATGCCTTTGCCTCATCTGCCACAAGTTACAACAAACTACATCAGTATCCTTCCTGTCTGACAGACACCCTGTGACAGGAATATGATTAATCGATATAAAGAGAAATCTCAGTGTCAGAATCCCAGTTCTTACTGTTTTGGTTTTTTTTGGTCAAATAGTTTTCTAGATATAACAGAAATGTCCTTTTCTTTGAGTGTGTTGTCGTCCAGAATATGTCACAGAATAACAGAATCATAGAATCACAGAATGGTTTGGGTTGGAAAGGACCTTCCAAATGTCATAAACAAGTTTTAGGCCTAGTGGTAGCTTTCTAGAAGGAAATTATTATTATTTTTTTAATTTAAAAAATGTATATACACATTAAAAAGCCAAGGTGAAGTCTACTGTATCAAAATACTCTACATTAAATTGGTCAGTTAACCTACCTTTTACTCAGTCACAACTAGCTGGAATATGCCCAGGTGGGCTGAACGTCTGAGCTTAACACAAGCTGCCTCTGCTAAAGTTTGGTACCCAAGATTTCCCACACACAGAATTACTTTGTTTTAGAACTGCAGGTTACAGGTGCATGTGTATTTCTGGAACAGTACTAGAGGGTGGCTTGTCACATACTGGTTCTGTTCTTACCCAGCTGCACCATCAATGTGTTGTTCTTTTCTGAAAAATTCTCAAAGCAGAAGCTGTGTACCAAATCTGTGGTTTTTTTTTTAACAAGAGCATCTCCAATTCTCTGAAATATGCCCCTTGGATCTAGAGGCAGTTTCCTGAAGAGAACAGACCAAAATTTTCCCTCTTCAATGTGTAAGTCCCAAACTAACTGTGATGATCAACCTTTAATACCTGAATGTATCATATGGAAACTAATTACAGCAAGTGCTTAAGTGCTGCTTTATCCCTTCATCTTCCAGTCATTCTTGCAGCAAGTTGCAAAATGAGGCCTCGAGGGTGTGAGACTCTATTACATGAAAAGAAAATATGCATCTGCCCAGCCTTTCAAGGGCTGCTTTAATCATCACATCTTGTGTGGTTTCTGCAGGGCTTGGTGTCTTTGGATTTTGTTCTGGTATTACAGAAAAACATAACCTATTCTCATGTTTTTCACTTGTTTACTGACCTACGCAAGTGACAGCAATGTGAAAGGGGACATGAATGGTGGCAGAAATCACAGCTACAATCACAACCTGGAATATATTTGAGACCAAAAGGAAACATCCATGGAATGCCTGAGAGGGAGACTGCTCCTCTTTTCCTCAAAGGGAAAGTGTTTCACAACTGTATTCTCTTCAGTCTGTCTTTCTATAGATGTTCTTAAAACAATGACTTGCCTTTTTCTGAATAGGATCATGTAAACAGAGTCCTCTCAGTCGAGAAAAAGAGCTGTCAGTCATCTTTTGCCTTTAAAAAAGCTCGGTTAATAAACTACTAATATTCCCTACTCTAATTAATCAGCAGAATTTATGGGACATATAGTATTTACAGCATGTTAACTGTTTTGCTACCACGTTAATGGCACGTTGCAACAAATAAAATAAAAATGGGATAGAAATATTTGTCAGGTGGCAGCATAAAAACAAAATCAAGCTCTTGCAACATAATGGAATGTCAGCTTTTGCTGAGGACCATCCAAAACCAGTTTCAGGGCACATCTTTCTATTCTTGTTAAAAAAGTGTGGTGTAGATTGCAACAGAACAATTATACACAGAGGAAACTATAAACATCAGCCTATGACTAACATGATAAAAGTTAGGATTAATGCACTTTAGAAAATAATTTAAAAAACCACCCCATTCTGATTCAATATAGTTTCTTTCTTCCAGTCTTGACACAGTTCAATAATATGCTTGTTGTGAGATATTCAGGAAAGAATAGGCAAATTACAAAGAAGGGAAAGAAACTAATCAATGAAGGCAGTCTATATCTCATTCACATTGTTGAATAAATAATAGCACAGGAGGTCTAAAATTAGATTTGAGAAGAAATCTGAACTAGTCTGAACAAGGCCTCATGCATGCCTCTGGGCTAACTACTATACTGGAGCATCAGATTCTCAGCTGGGGTAGATTGAATTTGGTGATGCTCTCCTGCAGCTTGTCTGGCCTGAGAAGCTTATGCTGGAGTGGGTCTTGATCTTGCAGTTCTGGAGAGATTGACTAGTTTTACACAACATCTATTTGCAAGTGCTGCTCTGCACATTGCAGGAGCAAGCCTTGCCAGGCCTTTACTGAACCACAATGAAGCAAACCTTCTCCTTAGGTTTGCCATGCAAAGCCTGCCCTCCACACGCTGCATCCAGATACAGAACAAGATGGGGTTGATAGCTGACCGCAGATACTCCCCCACCCCAGGAGAATGAGGAGGATAAAGAAGACACCAGTTAAGTCTGGATCTTGCAAATTCAAAACAAAGATCTGTGGTCTCCTGCAGGAAGAAATGAGAACCACCCTGACATGTCTCTCTGCAGTTAAGCAAAGAATGTTAATGTAAGCTATATGAAGAGTTCTAGCTTGAGGTCTACCCCACTGAATTTGAAGATTAAACAGCATTAAGGCATGCCATTAAAAATTCAGCCTTGCTTGCTGATCACATCGGCTTCAAGACCTTCTCATGAAGTGTGGACATGTCTCTCTCTTAACTGTTAATTTGTTGTACAAGTCCAAATAACAGACTGTGAACACTGAGTATGACCCTCCAAAATCCTTTAACAGCAACCCCCTAGTCATTTTACCTGGATGTTTGGTGGGGATTTTGCATTCCTCGTGCCTCTAAAGAGGAACATATCTCTGGGTTACAGACCTATCCTTATCTCATTTATCAGTCTGGCTCAAACCATGGAGCTTAACTGTGCAGGGCACCTGAAAGAGACTTCCTTCCAGGCAGATGTGACTGGAGACTAGTGTGACTCAGAACAGCTTTCCAAAACCAGGACATATTTCATAAGTCCAAAGGCACACTCATGCAGAGGAAACAGCTTAAAACAACTGAGTGCAAGCATCTCTGATCTTACCTAAGCTTTGTATGTTCCTTACAAATTCAGAAACCAGATGAAACCCTCCCCTCTGGGTTCAGAGATGTGAGTTGCCCTAGCTTGCTGCTCAGTCTGCTGACTCTAGCTGAGTCAAGACCCGTAAGTCAAACTAAAGGGCAAGAAGGATATTCACAGACAGTGGAAGCAAGGACAGATACCCTGGGAAGAGTATAGGGATGCTGCCAAATTGTGTATTGATGAGGTTAGTAAGGCCATGGTGCAGATGGAGCTGAATTTAGCAAGGATGTAAAGAACAATAATAAGAGCTTCTACAGGTATACCCACAAGAAAAGAGGGTCAAAGAAAAAGCACCCCACTGCACCCTCCTCCAATGAGCATAATTGACAGACTGGTAACAGCAGACAAGGAGAAGGCTGAGATACTTGATCAGTTTTTGCCTCAGCCTTCTCTGGCAACCTCTCTTCCCCTGCCTCTCATGTGGCTGGACTGCAAAGCAGGGTAACAAAGTCCCTCCCACTGTAAGAGGTCAGTTTTGTGACCATCTGAATATATGTAAGTCTATGGGTCCTGATGAGATGTAGCCCAGAGTCTTGAGGGAACTGGCTGATGGAGTGGCCAAACCACTCTCCATGATATTTGAAAGTCCTGTCAGTCAGGTGAAGTCCTCTGTGACTGGAGAAAGGGACACATTACACTCATTTTTAAAAAAGGGTAGAAAGGAGGACCCTGAGAACCACTGACCTGTCAGCCTCACCTCTGTACCTGGGAAAATCATGGAACAGATCTGCCTAAGGCACATAGGACAAGGAAGTGATTTGAGACAGCTGGCATGGTTTCACCAAATGCAAGTCCTGCCTGACCAGCGTAGTGGCCTTCTATGATGGTGTGACTACATCTGCAGACAAAGAAATATGGATGTCACCTATCTGAACGTCTGCAAAGCCTCGACATAGTTCCCCACAACATCCTTCTCTCTAAATTGGAAAGACATGAATTTGATGGGTGGATTGTTCAGTGGATCAGGAAGTGATTGGATGGTCACACCCAGAGGGTAGCTGTCAACAGCTCAATGTCCTGATGGAGACCGGTGACAAGTGGTGTCCCTCAGAAATGCATATTTGGGACCAGTACTATTTAGTATCTTCATCAATGCCATAGACAGTGGGATCAAGTGCACCCTCAGCAAGTCTACAGGTGACACCAAGCTGAATTGTGCAGTGACATGGCTGATGTATGGAATACCATCCAAAGGCACTTGGACAAGCTTGAAAAGTTGACTCATGCGAACCTCATGAGGTTCAATAAGGCCAAGTGCAAGGTCTTGCACCTGAATCAGGACAATTTTCAGTATGCATATGGGCTGAAGGATAAAGTGACTGAGAGTAGCCCTGAAGAGAAGGACTTGGGGACACTGGTGGATAAAAAGCTGGACATGAGCCTGCAATGCAAGCTCACGGCCCAGAAGGCCAACTTTTTCCTGAGCTGCATCACAAGAAGCATGGCCAGCAGGTTAACAGACAGTAGGTAATTCTAGCCCGCTAGCCCACTATGTTGAGACCCAATATGGAGTACTGTGTCAAGCTCTGGAGGCCACAGCAAAAGAAACACACAGACCTGTCTGAATGAGTCCGGAGTAGGGTCACAAAAATGATCAGAAGGATGGAACACCTCTCCTGTGAAGAAAGGCTGAGGGAGTTTAGGTTGTTCAGCCTGGAGAAGAGAAGGCTCTGGGGAGATCTTATGGAGGCCTTTCAGTATTTAAAAGGGGCTTGGAAGAATGATGAAGACAAACATTTTAGGAGGTTCTGTTGCAAAAGGGCAAGGGATAGTGTTTTTAAACTAAAAGAGGATATATTTAGGCTAGATATAAGAAATTTTTTTTACAATGATGGTTGCAAAACACTCAAATAGGTTGCCCAGAGAGTTAGTGGATACTCCTTCCCTGGAAACATTAATGATTAGGCTGGATAGGGCTGTGAGCAACCTGATCTGCTTGAAGGTGTCCCTGCTTATTGGAAGGGGGTTGGACTAGGTGAAGCTTAAAGGTCTCTTTCAACATAAACCATTCTATGANAACAGACAGTAGGTAATTCTAGCCCGCTAGCCCACTATGTTGAGACCCAATATGGAGTACTGTGTCAAGCTCTGGAGGCCACAGCAAAAGAAACACACAGACCTGTCTGAATGAGTCCGGAGTAGGGTCACAAAAATGATCAGAAGGATGGAACACCTCTCCTGTGAAGAAAGGCTGAGGGAGTTTAGGTTGTTCAGCCTGGAGAAGAGAAGGCTCTGGGGAGATCTTATGGAGGCCTTTCAGTATTTAAAAGGGGCTTGGAAGAATGATGAAGACAAACATTTTAGGAGGTTCTGTTGCAAAAGGGCAAGGGATAGTGTTTTTAAACTAAAAGAGGATATATTTAGGCTAGATATAAGAAATTTTTTTTACAATGATGGTTGCAAAACACTCAAATAGGTTGCCCAGAGAGTTAGTGGATACTCCTTCCCTGGAAACATTAATGATTAGGCTGGATAGGGCTGTGAGCAACCTGATCTGCTTGAAGGTGTCCCTGCTTATTGGAAGGGGGTTGGACTAGGTGAAGCTTAAAGGTCTCTTTCAACATAAACCATTCTATGATCATGTATTTTTCCGCTTTTTCACTTCTTAGAAGAAACTTTGATGGATTTCATACAGGTAATGGGATGTTTTGAGAATTAAGACTATGCAAATAATTGCTTTTGCTTTTTTTTTATTTCTTTCCTAAGCTAAAGAAAATCAAGAAAATTAGAGTTTGGGGCCAAATGTTGATATAATCCTCCCAAATCAGTGTCTTCCTTAAGCAGAAGAAGGCTTTGGGTTATAACACTGAAATGAGGTACAGTAAACTGGAGCCGATATCTTTCTCCTGACTCATAGCAAATTTGGTTACCCTTGCCATTTATCTATGAAGAGGTAACTGATGTCTAAAATTCTTGCAAATGTTACCTTAGAAACGTCTAACATATCAAAGTTCACATTTGCAACAAATTTTCCTTCATTTTATTTTATTTGACGTTATTTGACGTTATTTGCTGATTTTGACCCCCTCAACTTACAAACAATTTCAGATCAAGTGAGAATGTGCTGTTTTTCTGAAAATGCCATCAGCTCTACATGTAATATTGAAGCATGAAGATATACACATCCCACATGTCCCACAAGGAAAGCTTTCAAAGGCGCAGATGGTGTTTGGGCACCTAACTCGCATTTGTGCTTTTACAAATCCTCTTATTGATGGGTTAATCAATAATGACAAAACTTTCTGAGAAAGAGCAGTAAAGAAACCCATTAATCCCTCTTCAGTATAATTGCACAGAAGGTCAGATCACTTTATCTATGTCTAAGTGAAGAGGAACTGAAAAATAGCTCAGATAGGGAAGGGAGCCCTGAAAAGGATGAATGGAGGGATGAACATCCCTTTCTCTACCTCTTTCTGAAAGGCTGAGAGCTTCTCACTTTCTGGCAGCTTTAGAGATTGCTGCTCCTTTTGCCAAACCAGTCATGTTTACAGGAATTATTCATTTCTGAGTTTCCCATAATTTGGAAATGCCAGTCTGTTTCAATCTTCTTTTCCTTTTGAGTGGGAAAACCCTCTTGTAGCTGGATGTGGAGTCAGCAACTGGACAGAGCTTGCTGGAGGGATGGCTCCCCAGTCTCTGAAGAAATATTATTGGAAACAACACATTTGAGCCAGTGGCCTGAGAGGAGGATTGGGAGAGGTCAAGAAAAAAAGGTTGTGGTTGAGAAGGCCTATAAACTAAAGGAAATGTAAGCCAAAGGAGACCTCAATGTTTTTATCTGCTTGTATGCAAACCCCAGAATTTAGGAGCCAGACTTAATTTTTCAGTTGAAAAAGATGGAAATAATTCATAAGACAGAAAAATAAAAGCCTTTAAAAAGAAGAACCTCGAAACAATGTGTGCCTGATTAGATTTGGCATCTGAAAAGGAAGAGGATTCATACAAAGAATCAGCAGAGAAGTGTTGCTGACACAGAGCCAAAGACAGTCCATTTCTAAACAGGTATCTGCTTCCTCTAGCTGAAGGACTTTGGATTAATTACAATGGATTACTAAAATATGTGGGAAGTTCATTATTTTCAAATGGAGTGAATAACTCTCAAACAGTGTAGATATTTTATTTATGAGTGAATAAAATATTTTTATAGCTGTCTATCACTAATCTCCAGCACTGGAAAGGAATAAAATCAATTTAAATTTAAACCAAAGAGAAAGGTTGGAAGGAGAGGGAAGGATTTTCATAAACTCGTTTTGCTTTTTTTGTTATTATTTTTGTCCTTTGGTTTGTTTCTGCTGACTTGGATTTCTCTGGTTTTAGTTGTGATTTAAAGGCAAACTGAAGTGTAACAAATAGACAGTCTTTAATAAAAAGATGTGAAGTGTCTCTGATGTATTTGAGGGAACCTTTGGTGCTTGTGGTTTTGTATATGGTTATGGTAAATAACTATCATGCTGATTTTTGTGGTCTGGCCTTTGCTTTGCATATTTGACCTCTGGAAGCTCATTTAACCTAAACAACCCAAGCCTGTGCCTGGCCTCAAACTAACACCACCATCAAAACCAGTAAACCCCAAACAGCCCCCAGTCACGGCAAAACAGAGCATCCTAGGAATGACCTCCTGCAGGCAGGTGCCAGTCTCGGTGCTGGAGCAGTTGCTTTCAGCACATGTCAGAGATGGCAGCCCTGATGAGTCCCAGCCACAGAGAGCCTCGTTATACCTTGGGTTTGTCGCTGCGAGATCCCCCTTTCCCCATGGTTGGTTCCTGCTGGCTTTCTTAATAAATGAGCCCAAATGGGAGACAGGATGACAGGGCTGAGGCTCTGAGCACAGCTTGCTGTACCTCACAGGAGGATAGGCTTGACAGGGGGCACTCAACCCGAACTGACACGACGGGCGAGACTAAGTGTCCCTGTCTCGGCAGGCGCCTCAAAAGCACCAGCCTCTGGACCTGAGGGGCCTTCCCTGAGCATGATTTCAGTCTTCTTGGAGAAATTACTGTTTATCTTGCTACCCTGGCAAAACCAAATTAACAGGACACAAGTCAGACAGCAACTTCCAATCAGAATATTCCATTTATGGTACAAAATATTTGTGCCTTCTGCTGATTGCTACTAGAAAAGACCATGCTTGATACCTGTTGGCTTGTAAAACTGCCACATCACACACACACACATATATGTATATACAGACATCAATAAGCATAAACATCTCTCTGTAAATACGTGCGTGTGCAAATACACACATACATACATACACACCTGAACTTACATTTCAGCCTGGAACAATGAGTCATACAATGCACTTGTCTTTGCCACAGGTGAAAAAACCCATCTGGAAGTGTAATAAAACACAAATGACATGCACAGGGTGGGGGTAAATTTCTCAGAAATTTCACTGAACTTTCTAGGGGGATGTCAGTCAGGGACATATGCAAGCAGTGAACCACAAAGTCAGAAGCACAACATTAACAGGAAAAGGAACTCTCTGGGCAGAGTTCCTTCAGAGTGTGACATTTATGATTCATCTGACTATAAATTTGTGTCCATCTAAAGACAAGAGGTTTGTTTTTTTCCCCCCTTGTGGAAATTTCTCACAAAACATAAAGGTTGTTTACTTTCAGCAAATAAAGAGTAAATTTTTGACTTATACTTTTTGGGAGACCTGTTTCTGATACAGATGTTTTCCAGGAGGGCAGCTGACTTCCAAAATAAATTCAATGTAGTTAAGTTGTTTGCAGAAAAAACAGTGACGAACAATTTTCTGATCTACATTTTACACAAAGAAGTGCTGTTAGAGCTCTAAAAAACCAGGTAATTAAAAATGCCATCTTCTGATACTGCTTTCCTCTTTTGTCTTCATTCTTCCTCTTACCTAAATGTCATCAGGCCAGCTAGAACATCTTTTGAAGGGGTTTGATTGATAACCAGATAAGATGTGAAGAGAACAGTGTTTAGCACTACTGACTGTAGAATGATAAATCAAAGTACGAAGTCATGCCAAGTCTGATTTCCTCTGCCTGTCCTACAGTCTTAGGTGTAGCTCAACCTTCATTCAAGTCTCTATTTTTTCTTCCATGGTAGTGCTTTTTCCTCTCTTCCTCTTTCCTATCGTCTTTTCCTTTCCTCAGGTCAGGTGGAAAGAGATGGAGACAGGGCTTCCCAAGAAAGGGAGTGGCAGGTAAGAGAAATAGTGGAAAGTGATGTGAACCAGTTGCTCAAAGTAAAGAAGACTGGCTGTTGAGAGAAGCAAGGAGCAAACATCTAGTGAGGAAGTTTCCCAGGGACCAGAAACATCTGTACAGTGGTTACTACAATTCAAAAAGTCATCAAGTTGATGGCAGGACTCTCAAACCAAAAACCCATCTGCAACAACAGGTGGAGGTTTGAATATAAGCACTTCTAATTTCCTGTTTGGCCACTTTGTTTTTCTGTTTACAAATATACACACCCTTGCTTATAACTTTCCTTTTTAGTAGTTTTGCAGCTTTATCTTTCTTTGAGAAACTCTATATAACGAGAACATAGCCATCCCAGCTCTCTGTCTGACTTGGATCCTATCACACCAGTTTTCTTCTCAGCTTCCAGAGACAAAAAAACAGAACACAGTTTACCCTAACTCTTCTGGTCTCCTCTGCAGGATGCAGGCCAGATCTGGAGCCCAGTTGTTCCTCTACCATATTCACCCATTTTCTTCATCCCACTCCTGGTGCACAGCCCCTTTCATAGGGGACTCCCTCCTGAAGTGAACAGAAGGTCCGATTTGCAGACCAGACCCATTACACAGGGAAATCTGCTGCCTCCCTGGGTCCTCAGTTAAAGACTGGGAAAGAAAACTTCCAGCCCTGATCAGGCCCATGGATTATTATCCTCCTAATTTTCCAAGTGAGTAGTAATGAAATCCAAACGAGAAATCTGAGGGCAATTAAAAATTACCAAGAAGATATCAGGGCTCATTAATAAAGCTTCAGACTAGGTGTGAAGGGGGAGAGAGACAAAATCAGGCTTGCTAGAAAAAGCCTGGGGATGGCACTCCAGTCTCTGAGGAATGGTGTGCTGGTGAGGACCTTTGGTCTGCCCTCTCAGAGGAAGTGGGGTGTAGCACTTCAAATGTCATCACAGATGTAAAGATTACTTACGTGTTAGAAAATCCAGTGAGTAGTCACTTAGGAATTAAGACTATTCCCCTTAGGACTGTAGCAGGATCAATAGGCCAGCTGAAGCACATCTACACCAGTGCACACATTATGGGCAATAAACAAGAGGAACTCGAAATAATTGTAAGGCAAGAAGACAATGACATAATTGCCATCACAGAAACATGATGGGATTACTTGCATAACTGGAGTGCTGCTATGGCTGGATATAAACTCTTCAGGTAATAGGCAAGGAAGGATAGGTGTTGCAGTAGCTCTCTATGTTAGAGAGTGTTTTGATATCCTAGAGCTTAATGATCGTAATGACAGGGTTGTGTAGTTATGGGTAAAAATCAGTGGAGCACCTAACAAGGCAGGTATCCTCTCTTGCGAGACCTCATTTGGAGTACTGTGTCCAGTTCTGGAATCCTCAACATAAGAAAGATATGGAACTGTTGGAATTGGTCCAGAGGAAGGCTATAAAGATGATCAGAGGGCTGAAGCACCTTCCATATGAGAACAGGCTGAGAGAGTTGGGGTTGTTCAGCCCGGAGAAGAGAAGGCTCCGAGGAGATCTTATAGTGACTTTCCAGTACCTGAAAGGGCTATAAGAAAGCTGGGGAGGGACTGTTCATAAAGGCTTGTGGTGATAAGACCAGAGGGAATGGGAATAAACTAGACAGGGGCAGAATCACTTCCATGATCCTCCTGGTCATGCTGTTTCTGATGCAGGCCAATGGAAGCCAGCTTCTAGAGCAGGATACTGTGAGAAACAATGTCAAAGGCTTTACTGAAGTCCAAGTACACTACACCCACAGCTTTTCCCTCATCCACTAAGTGGTTCACCTTGTCCTAGAAGGCCATCAGGTTAGTTTGGCAGGACCTGCTTTTCATAAGACCATGTTGATTGGGCCTGATCACCCAGTTGTCTTGTGTGTGCTGTGTGATAGAACTCATGATGACATTTTCCATGACCTTCCTGGGCACCATGGTCAGACTGACAGGTCTGTAGTTTCCTGGCTCCTCCCTCCAGCCCTTCTTGTAAATGGGTGTACCATCTGCCAGCCTCCAGTCCAATGGAACTTCCTCAGCCAGCCAGGAATGCTGGTAGATGATGGAAAGGCATTTGGCAAGCACTTCCACCAGCTCCCTCAGCACTGGTGAGGCTATGCATTGAATCATGTGTTCAGTTTTGGACCCCTCAGTACAGGAAAGACATTGAGGTCCTGAAGCATGTCCCAAGAAGAGCAACAAAGCTGGTGAAGGGTCTGGAGAACAAGTCTTATGAGAAGCAGCTGAGGGACCTGTGGATGTTTAGCCTAGAGAAGAAGCAGCTGAGAGGAGACCGTATCACTGTCTACAACTACCTGAAAGGAGGTTGTAGAGAGGTGGGTGGGTGTTGGTTTCTTTGCCCGAGTGATAGGTGATAAGATGAGAGGGAATGGCCTCAAGCTGCATGAGGGGAGGTTCAGATTGGACATTATGAAAAACTTCTTCACTGAAAGGGTTATCAAGCACTGGAACAGAATGCTCACGGCTGTAGTTGAGTCACTATACCTGGAGGTATTTAAATGACAGATGGCTGAAGTGGTTAGGTATATAATTTAGTATTGGACAGGTATGGTTGGACTCTATAATCTCAAACGTCTTTTCAAGCCTTGGGATTCTATGACTGTATGATTCTTTCTCTTCCAGCTGTTAATAAGTGAGACTGGGAATGTATATGAGCAAGTGGCCTGCAGAGAAACCTCTTGAACTGAGGCTAAGTTTTCCCTTTAGGGAGCCAAGAGAGGGTGAGGGATTTTTATTTCACTTACAAGAAAGAAGAGACAGAAGCCAGCAAAGGAAGCCAGTAGCTGGCAAAGGAGGAATTAGTCTGCTGGAAAATATACTTTCTTCCCCACCACAGTTTTATAAAGCTGAACAAAAGGCCAAACCAGGATATGAAAACTGAGAAACTCAGACTGAACTAAATATATATTTCTTTCTCAGTTCTTCTCCAGAGCTGAGCCAAGTTGTGGAGCCAGTGCAACTGTACTGAAACAGAGGTGCAGGCAATCAACAGCATAACATGAGGAAACCACGTTCTTCCTCTGTCGTTGCTGAGGAGCACACAGAGAGAAGGTAGCTGCAGAGTAATGATGACTTCTTCCTGTTGGGAAAGAAATCATTAACAGAGAGCTTGGCATTTCTTTTATGCCACTTGTTCATCTTGCATTACATACTTCTGTGACTTTGAGCAGAAGTAGCTGCAAATAGCCCCAGACACCAGTGTGTGGTTCTCAGGAAACAGCAGCATGAGGAACTGACTTCTGTGAAACACAGAGAGAGAGGAAACTCCCTTGCTGTTTGCCAAAGCTCTGCTCCTGTTGTTACAGATCAAACAACAGCAGAATCACTCCACTCGGTGTTGGACACTTGCTGCAGCTGCGAGTGAGATGCTGCAGCATTGTTGTGGGTGATTAGCATTCATAGTCAGAGCTAGGACTAGTTGGATGGTCAAAAACTTTTAGAGAACTGGGAAAGATTTTCTTCTAATTGCCCAACTCATTACTTGACATATCAAGAAGGAGACTTTGTATGCACTGACAGCTTTAGATGATTCATCTAGTTATTTGTCCAATGTCCAGCAACTTGCTTCCTAACAGCTGTCATACACAAAGTTCTCCAAATTCAGTGGACCATGGGCCTCGCACAGACATGCAGGAGATCATTAGGAGCAAGCTGAGACTGTTACTACTGGAGTTTGCCAAAAGCATAATGACAGTACTTATGGTAGGAAAATTAGGTAAACATGGCTTATTCTAAACAGATATCTCTGTTGGTGTAGCTGGAATCTCTATTTTCATAAAAAAACTAGAAGCTCAGCCATATCAGATAGAAGTCTTTTCCAAACCAAATGGTTTCATCTTTTAAGCAATAATGCTTTAAAATATTTTCTTGCTCCAGGTTTGTTGCCTTGTAATTGGATTACAGCTTCGGTATTCAGCAGTAAAGCTTGGAAAAATATGAAGGAACAATGTAACTTTGTCTGAGCATCTCTTGATTTTACATTTAAATTTAAGCATTGTACAAAGTACTAAAGTGCAACATGTTCCTGTGACTGTCTTGGGTCCTTCAAAGAAATGGTATATAGCTTTTCTAGATGAGCAAATTCAGATTCTGTAGAAAAGTTTTCCACTGCAGGTTCATGGTTTCCACTAATCTGATCTTCACATAGAAAATGTCCTTCTCTGCATTTGCAAGATCATGAGAAAATTAGTGACAAGTTTTTTTTACCTTACATCTATGAAATATTTCTGAGGCATCAATGTCACACCATTCTGTTTGCCTAGTACTTACAGCCTCAAGCTAATGGATTAGTCAACATCATTACATTTTATAGGACAACTTGGTTAAATTCATATATGTGCTGAAGTACTCTTCTGGTCTGAGGTGAGCACTCTCTGGACATCCTGGAAAAGAATTTGTCTGACTTGTACAGCTATACTCTCATCTCATCTTGTGAATCACCTAATTTCTCCCATTTCGCTTTCATTGCTATGTCTTCCCTTAGACCCCAATGCAAAACACTCCCAGGCAGTGCTAATGGGAGAGATCCTTGCTGTTTAGGAAAAAAACCCCCTGCATTTTCCATTCAGAAGTCCAGCCAAGCTGTGCTCACAACCATGATCATCTGAACCGGGAGAATCTCTGAGGCAAAGCACTGTGGAGCTGACATGGATGACTGGTGGGCTGAGTTACTACCTTGCTTTATGCCCTTGCTTGTCTGGAGAAAGTGCTTGAAGTTCCCTATAAAAGATCAGTTGCAAAATCTTTTGACACACTAGTAAATAATGGAGTAGCTAGAGTGAATCGGAGCCTTAGCTTACACTTTATTCAGAGGGACTCTGCAAAATCAAAGGAGCAAATTGATCTAACAACGTCAAACTGCTCAGTGTACAATGTATTAAAATGAATTTCTTGTTAGCTGTTAGGAGCAGCATCTTGATTAGTATCTCTGTACTGAATGTTTTCCTGGGGCTGTGCCAGTGGTGCCTTGTTGTCTGATTTTGAAGGACTGTAATTGAGTGATAATTGCAAGTTCCTATTTTGAACCAACACTATCTGCAAGCCCCGATAAACTTCATAACCATTTAGCTAGAAATCTGAGAACTCTAAAACATTTATTTACAAAGAAAGTCACTGATGTCTTCTAACATACTACACCAATTGCCTGCCTGCCACCACAAGCACAACATGTACATTGGCATTTGGATGGCACCAATTAACAGCATGGTGCAGTTTGGGTTGTTTTTTTAAAAAAATTTAAATAATTTCTCTCTTACATGATCTACATTAGCCCTTTGTATAAGCTTCTTCCTGTCTGAATAGCCAGAGTAGTTTTGTGGTGCTTTTAGACTCCTTAAGGCTAGTCAAGGTAATTTTGATGTTAGCCACTTGGGATATCTTGTGCTAAGTTCAGTGAGAGAAAAACGAATTTTGAAGTGATGGATAAGGGTGAGGGAGAATAAAACACAATGCAGAAATGGAGAAAAGTGTTAGCTAATTTATGGATGTGATGATGTGGTTTGTTTTTCTGTTGATTTTCTCACGTGGCTGTTAATGTCTCCTCTCTCTCCAGAACTGACATACGCAGAATAACATATTGTCTTGTCCTATCACTTCAAAGACTTGTAGAAAGTATTCTTCACTGTTGAAGAGACAGCTAGTAAAAAGACACCTGAACATCTTCTTCTGCGCAGACCTATAATTGCAGAATAAACACTGTGCACACTGGACATTGCATTCCTGCTGTACTTATTGGAGATGTAACACATAAAGCTTATCCCCAGGGTCAATTTTCAAAAACAATGTTTCAGCAGTCCTAGAACGACAGGGAAAAAAGGGCTGGATGGGACTAGGAGCATCACCTGCCTTGAATACATGTGTTCTTAAAAGCCTCCAAAGATGATAAGTGTACCCTGCCTAGATAAGTCCTTAGTTGTGCATTGCCCTTAGTGTTTGGGAAGGCCTGTCTATGCTGAACTTGGCCCCATATTCTGCAAGTACTGCTGACCCCCTTTCAATTTCTGCTATCCGAGACTGAAGAGAGTGGTTTTACTCCTTTGCAGCCTCCTTTTTCATGCTCGATGGGAGTAATCTCTCTAGTCTTCTCTGGCTGATACAACCCCAGACTTTTTGCACTTTCTTCACAGTCAAAAGGGTTTACATAATCTGCTTTACAGTAACTGCCCAAAGATGGGATAAGGATTTTGTGGGATGCCGGGATGGACACTTGGGTGCAATAACTGCCTCCTGCTGCCACAGCAAAACCTGCTGGAACCTGTTAGTCATAGCTGAGAAGCAATGGCAGTGTCAGGCTCAGCTGTGAACTTAGCTCCCTTTGCTTTTGTCATGACTGGTGTGTTGGGAGAGCACAGGAAATACTCGCATTTCTTATGCCCTCTTTACCACAATCTCCAGGTTTCAGTCAGAGATAATTTAAAGGGGTTATCAGCATTTAGCCATAAAGGAAGCAGCAGGCTGGTCTGCCTTTACCAATACCCAGCCTGTTTGGGGTCAATAGTGCAAAAGACTCATTTTCACTTGTCTCTAACAATAGAGAAAATGATTTGCAGGTCCAATGGGTTACATTAATCTATTTGTCTAGCAACAATATACTGTATGCACATGTAGGGAAAAGCACCTCTGAAGATTTTAAATAGATTTCTACTTTGGTTAATCCTCTTTCCATGAACTATAACTATTAGAAAATGATGGCTATTGGTCATGATTTTTTGTGTACCTAGTTCAAACAACACAATTCATACAGATATTAGATTACACTTACCATACAGGCTGTTTTGCAGAATGCCAAACTTTAAAGTCCCTCATTTAGGAGAAAACACAACTTTTCAAAGGGCCATATTCTCAAATAATTAGAGCAGCATAGCTGTGGGCTCATTGTTTGCAACTGTATCTGAGTCAGAAAATGCATCTGTTATATTTGACAGGGGGATTGATCTTTCAGTGTTTCAGCTTTTGAAGCTTTGACAATGACAGTTCAAAATTAAGTAGTTTTTGTTTTGTTTCCTCTATAACTTGCTCTCTTACTGAGAAGAATTATCTTGCTATTCTCAGATGCTGGTTCATGGAAGAGGAGTCATGCCCATCCTTGCTGCAGAGTCACCATGACAGAGCACCTCAGAGAGCATTATAGTTTATCTTTTAGATTTGATTATGAATCTCTTGACTTGGCCATACATAGGCAGAAAAACAGATGAAGTAATCAATTCAGATATATTTCTTGGGAAACAAGATGCTTTTGCCACTGACATTTGTGACTTGTCTCAAGAAATCAGCGTACACTTCAAAATAGAAAATATACTTTTCCTTAAGAAATGCGAGAGGTGTGGATGAATCAAGTCCATTCTAATATAGAAATTAGCTTTTAGAAGAATTGTCTTTGCAGAACTCCCCATCCTTTTTTCTCTCTCTGTCTGAAATAACCACAATCTCCTAAATTAATACTGAAGCCACTCAAACCACACATTTAACAGTTGCCATCTTGCCTTCCGTTCTCCTTCTTCATATCCATCATGCTGCTCTTTCTTTACATGTGCTCAGAAACCGCTAAACTCTTAGTTGTCTCTGGAGCAATGATTCAGGTGTAAAATTGTCTGACACATTTTGCCATGATGTTTTCTGTTAGATTTTAATTCCTAAGATATGGGCAAGTTCTTGTTGAAACTAAGCCAGGCAAGCAGGTAAAGTAGTACCTCTCTTGACATGCAACCCCTCTTTTACCACTAGATAGACATTTTTAATTCTACATAGAGACATTTGTTCTTGATTTAACCCATCAAGATTTTCTTATAAGATCTGGAAGTAGGGCAGTGGATGAAATGGGAATTCAGATGTCAGTATGAAAACACAGAGGGTCTGGACATGCTCTGCTCCAGCCCATTCCTCCTTTGAAGAAAGCAGGACTGTCAGTTGTTTCAGTACATTCAGTGTAATTGTCTCCTTTGGCCTCATCTATCACAAGGGCCACCAAGTGTGGTAAGATAGCTTAGATTCCATGCCATCCTTTTAGGTCCTACCCTTAGATTTCAGTGTAGGAGAAGGACTCCCCTTTGCTGCCTTCTGTGCAGCTCATGCTGCAGCATCCCTGCAGGCTTCTCCTTAATGTTTGATGGTGCATGTAGATCACATAGTAGGCACTTTAAAATTGCCAAACTAATTATTAAGGAGTCAAGTAGCCACTGTCAATCTGGAGTCATATATCTTGACAAAACAAGGCAGGAAGAATTAAATAAATAGAAAATGGGGTAAAATGTAATTGGACACATTTTATAAAATTGTATATATTCAGCTGTACATTTATTCACTGAATACAGTTAGTTACCTGGTAAACTTCAGCAACTACCTAAAATTAGGAAGCAGTTAATGCCTGCCCTAGAAGTGCCAAGGGTAGTGTAGCCATTGGTGGAGCACTTCAAGGCAGAAACTGCTGAAGCTTCTGACAGAAGGTAGTTGTGCTTCCATCCAATTTCCGTCCAAACAGAAGTTCCACAAATTGTAAGCAAACAAAAATTATCCAGTGATAATGAAATACGTATTTCTTTCACAACATTAAAAATTAAGGCTCTAAATACTTACATTCCAAGCTGTATTATTGCTTGCCCTTGACCAAAAGAAGTACAGAGTTTAATGTAAAGCACCTAGTATTCAACATCTTAACAATTTCTAATAAAAATCGTACATCTTTAAGAAAGCAAACAAGTATATAGATTCAGAATGAAATTGAATCTCCAAACACGGTTCTCAAACTACTCAAATTAAAGCTCCCAAGCACAGGAAGGTATAATTATGAGCTCAAAATAATCACAGTTCTTCCAAGTCAGTATTTTACACCAGGGAGTGAGTATCTTTACATGATAACTGTATCTGACAGAAGTGTCTCACCTGGCTTCCTTCCAGGGAAACACAGACCACACAAGTTTTGAATGAGTAAGAAGAATAGCTACAATCCCCTGCATCCAATTTAGTTCTGACATACATCCCCATCAGTACCCAAAAGCAAGGAAGAGGAGGAGAAAACTTTGTATTAACAGTAATTATACAAAACACAGACTCCTATACCAAAATGCTGACAATGAACTCCACCTCATGCTCTCATGCCTGAGGTTTGTCTACCTAATTAGCCAACATGGAAGTTTTTCATGCTTACCCTTGGGGAAAGCTTGGCTTTACGTCCAAATATTGTGGTCATTCTAACTGCATCTTCCTCAGAGTTGTACTGGTGTAGTTGTCTTAAAATAATTGGAGCTTTTGAAGAAAAGCAATAGAAAACAAAATATGGAGAAAAATGAAAGCTTTTTCTAGCTTCCTCCTTGGAAAGGCTTGAATGTGTTTGTGTGTGCGCATGTGTGTATTTATATATGTATATATATGTAAATATTTAGAAATAACCTTGTGGCTGATAGCAAGATTAGGAGGGGAAAATACGATCTTAAACCAGGAAGCATCAAACAAACTCTGTAACGGGCCATGTTGTAAAATATGGCTACTCTAATGAAATACAAGGATTAGTCAAGGCCAATTTCTCCTGTAGGAAGTCCCGCCTGCTGCTCATGCCAGACCTCAGTGCCCTCACTGGTCCTTGTCCTGCAGAGACCTGAGTGCTTGGCTCCGCTGCCATCCTCAGGTCATGGGGCTGCCTCCACCTCCATTTCAGGAAGTTACAGCTGCTCCGCCACTCCCTGGGTGCTCCCCTTGCAAGGCCCTATGGCAGTGTCCCCTCCTGCCGCACCCATGACTGTGCCCTGAACCTGGACAGCACTCCCTTGCCCCCACACAGCACTTGCTGCTGTGCAGGAGATGTCTAGTCCTATACTCTTAAAATATCTACTCTCCCTTGTGTTTATTATGGTTCAGGTGGCTCAGAAACACAAACTGTGTTTTTGCTTTTTTTTTTTTCCTAGAAGATTGCATATATCGTGTGCCATAGCAGTTTTCTTCAGAACTAGCAGGGACCTGAGGTCATGGGGTGAAGAAACTTTACAAAGTCTCAGTTACAACATAAATTGACTGTTTATGGTCTTTACACAAGTTAAAAATATCATCTGGTTGGGTTTTTGGGGGGTGGTGGTGGCAGCTTTTGGTTTTTTTCTTTGTTAGCTATTTAACAGTATTTTATCTGAAACAGGAAGCAAAGGTTACAGTTAGGTCAAGATATTGGGTCTCCCAGGCCACTGAGAAAAACAATAAACACACACAGAGCAAACCCTTGGAAAGTGAGAAACAAACTGTTGCTTTCACAAACACTAAATCAATTACTTTTCCATAAAAGAGCAAAGTGAATGAACAGGGAATTTAGGCATGACAGCAAGGACCTGAGCTAATGTGCAGTTGTCCATAAGGGGTATTGTGAATGCCAGTACTTGCCTGTGTCAGAGAGACAGGGGAAAGGAAAGATGGGAGGCAGAAAGTTGCTGGCAAAGCCCACGGTCCTCCCAAACACCCTTTGAAATCAAGAAATGTTACTTGTTTCTTAAAAAAGTTGTGGTGAATCCAGCATCCTCAGGAGGGAGCATGCTGCCAAGTCCCTGTCGGTTTGGCGTTCAGGCATTTAATCAATTACATTTGTATTGCCAAGGTTGTAAAAAAGAAAATAGCTATTGAGTTTGATGCCCCGTATTTTGTTTATGTAAACCTAGTAGTGACATTTGATTTATGTGGCAAAAACAATTTAAAGAAAGACTACTCACACCAAACAGCCTGTAAACAAGCACAATCTTTCCTGAAAATGATGTTTGCAGGGCTGGACTTCGTCAGTCTGAGTGCAAGTGAGAAATACAGGCAATGCCTTTAATTTTTCCCAAGAAAGTTAATTTGGGTGCTTCCCATGGGGAATGCACAGCCTTTCCCTCATTCCCCTCACTGGACCTGTCCAACAGCCTGACCAGAGCTGCTCCAGCGCAACCCAGGACCCCAGTCCTTTGATCAGCTTCTCCCCCTTGACAGAGCAGCCCTGTACTTAACTGCAAGGGGCTGCAGGGACTCCCATGGGGTTGGGAATAGGGTATAATGGCCTGCAGGCACTACAGGACACTTCCAGCATACACTAGCGGCACCGCATCAACAGATGAGAAACATCATGTCATGCTCTTGTCTTATGGCATGGTGAAAAAATGGATAAGTATTCTTGCATATGTTATAAGGATATGATTGCCATTGAGTGTTTAGAACATCTCTCATAGAATCATTTAATTTGGAAAAGACCTTTAAATTAACCAGGTCCAATGGTCAACCTAACACTACCAAGTCCACCAGTAAACCATGTCCCTAAGTGCCACATCTACATATCTTTTAAATACCTCCAGGGATGGTGACTCAACCATTTCCCTGGGCAGCCTGTTCCCATTCTTGGCTACCATTTCGGTGAATATATGTTTCCTAATATCCAACCCAGTGCAGCCTGAGGCCACTTCTTTTTGTCCTATTGCTCCTTACTTGAGAGAAGATACCAACACCTATCTTGCTACAGCCTCCTTTCAGGTAGTTTTACAGAGTGATAATGTTTCCCCTGAGCTTCCTTTTCTCCAGCCTAAACAATCCCAGTTTCCTCAAGCAACTTGAGGAAAACTTGAGTTCATCAAGCAACTTGAAACATCAAGACTATGGAGCCCTTGAAAGTTTGGTTGAGAGGGCTGGGAATAAAAACCTGATTTTTAAATTTTTGCCTTTTTGTGCTTCTCCTATAGCCTCATCAGTCAAATTTGATTTTCTCTATTGCTGGTCTTCAGAGTGAATCTGCCGTTTTTTTGATGCAGCTCCAAGGTCTGAAAAAAGCAAATATTCAGTAATGTGTTTATAAGCAATTACATTACATTTTATTGTAATGGTATCATCACAGATTCTCAGTATAGTTAATACAATGTGCAGAGTGTATATTTAAGAGAACAAAATATATCAGTTGATACACTAAAGAAATTCAATGACATATGCTAAAATTTATTGAATGAATATGACTTAAAGACCACTAATTTCTTGTTAAGCATTTTGACCAGAAGACGAATGCTCCCTCAGCAACCTTCTACACATCGATGTGAAGAGTTTGCACGTTTTAGTAAAAAATATGTCAGTTTACTTGTCTAAAAAATATCAGTAAAATTTTACACTACCAACTGCTTCACACTCTGTAGATTAACAAGCACAGCAGAATGTTACCCAAACCTTTCTAGATCCTGTCTTCCTGGCAACTTGTGCTGAAAATGCTGCTTGACACATCAGCATTGCTTTTGTTTTCCACCCATAGAGACTAAATAAAATCATAAATTCAGAATTTCTTTGTAACTGAGTCTGGAACACCCCTGAAGACTGCAATGCTTCTGTCCTCTTTCAGGACACATGAGACATGAAAGAAAATGGAAGTAAAAATGGTATTAAAACATCCCTGTCTAAAGACTGCAAGGAGGACTCTTGTTACATGTAAAATGCAGCATTTCCCAGTGAGGAAAGGGCTCTGACAGTAGAGGTTCTTCTTTATGTCATGTTCTACAAAGTTAAAGTAAGCCTTTGCTTTCTCACTGTGATGCATGCGATGGATAACTCACACCATCTGTGGGTATTGTCGTTTAGCAGCTTCACTACCGCAGAGAACATGGTTTGGAATGTACCTACTTGCCTCTCTTTGAATTTTGTTAATTCTTTGGGACTAGGTAAATGTACTGATAATTAGGCAAATATGTTTCAAAATAGCAGACAAATCTCAGCTATCTCTATTCATAACAAAATATGCAATTATCTTATTTTCTATTTATATGCCATATTCCACTTCCTTGACTAGTCTGCACTTCCAGGCAGTTTGTGGCCTTGAAACAATACATCCACTGATAACTACTAAATGTGCATACCTTGCAGACCAGAGGGCCTGAAGCTACTTACATCCAGCAAGGTGGACTATACATGAGATATAGGTCTTGCCCTTTGACTTCATTTTTTCAGCTAAGTACCCCTTACTGGGTATCATCACCATTTGTACTGAGCCAAATGTACTTGAAATCTGACTCAGTGGACTGTTCTTCCATCATAAGACTCAATGGTGTAACACTAAACTTAGCATAAAACTCAATGATCCAGCACCTCCCAACTCCAGAGGAGTGTAGATATTCTAATTCCAGTTAGAAGAGCTGTTTCTAACCCTCATTAGCCAAAGGTGTTTCCATGTGAGCTGCACAACACATAGCTTTGACCCTTTGAATACACAGAAGACTCAGTACACATATACACCTTGTTGTGGAGAAACTGAGATTTTGTGAATATAAGAAGATTACATTACATTATATTACATACAAATTTGCACCACCTATGAAATTTCAATGAAAAATTCTGGATGTTTCTGGATAAATCAGTAATAAATATTTTAAAGTCTTTATTCTTTATGACCTCCTGACTTTTTATGCAAGGCTTCAAATCAACTGACTTTGATGGCTGTCACAGAAGAATGGACTTTGAGAATTAGGAGACAGATCAGCTGGTGCATGGACTGGCAGATCTGTACAGTTCCCCACACTACCAGTCTGCCTTCTTGTGTTTCACCTGCTGATGCAGGGAGGGGAGTGAGGGAAAAAGACCCAGTCCAGAGCGCAGCAAAGCTGATCCTCCCTGCAGAGCTACCAGCAGCCTGTCCGTTAGACTCAGAAGTGGCTGACAGTGAGTCTGCAGGTGGCTGGTAGTTTGTGGGATGTTTTTCTGAGACATATTACAAGAGTGATGTTTAATGACACCTGTGAAACCCATGGCCACAGCTCTTTGATAATCCATTCTGGATGTGGAAAAAGTGTACTGGAGGTCTGAAAGCAAAACAGACATTCCTTTTGTTCTTCAGCTTCATTTAACTTTGTCTAGTATTTGTTAGATCTGCGTTTTCTCTTTCTGTCCCAATTCTCTCAAGTCAACTTCCTCAGCAAGAGAAATATTTCGTTCACTTTTCTGAAAAAGCTGTGCATTATTTGCATGAATTTTCAGTCTTCTGAGTCAAAATTTTAATGAATAATGAAACAGCAAACAACCCAGCAGTTGTACTGGAACATCACCATGGGAAGAACATAGAGTAAGAGCAGCTTTACACAGCTATGCTGCTAATAAGGCTCTGGACAAAGCCATACCGTCATTGGAAGGATATAAAAAATTGTCATTTGTCCCTTTACCATTGTGTCTGTTGAGAAAAAAGTAGGCTGAGGCCAACAGCGTAATGGCATGCAACAGATGGTACCATCTGGGAAGCACAGGCATTGTGGTGCTAATAACCTGCCCTCCAACTGGAGCTATTGTACTCTTGGGTCCCCATTAAATGCATGGGAGGTACATGGAAAGCAATGGAATAGAGCAGCAGATATATGGGGACGGAGTCAGATCCTGCTGCCAACTAGTCTAGCCTCTCCAATAATGATGGCATTGCTGTAGTTCATGCCAGTTAAAAAAACTGGCTTGTAGGCAGCAGTCTGTATTCTCTCAATATGTAAGGCTATTCAGCACAAAACCTGAGAAAGGTCCTCTGCGACTCTCTAAACCCTGCTGCAAATCCTCTTTCGAGCCCTGCTGGTGTCAACATTGGGATTACTGACTTGGAAGAGTTTGAGGCCAAACCCTTGGGCCCCATTTGCTCTCTTTTTGCAATCCTGACCCAAGGCAGCAGCCTCTCCACGTAAGTGTTCAAGACCAGGCTGTATGGAGCCTTGAGCAGTCTGGTCTGATGAGAGAACTCCCTGCCCATGGCAGGGAGTTTGGAACTGGATGATCTTTAAGGTCCCTTCCAACTCAAACCATCTATGATTCTATGATTCTATGCATATCTTCAAGCCCTGCTACCCCAGAGGGTTACCTGCTTGTGAGCACCTCCCAGCACATGGGATTAGTCATCTCTGATGAGGGGAAGGAAGAGAGTCCTTGGAGTTTATTGCATTTCCCCCCCTTCCCTGTCCAAGTGTCCCTACTGTTTGTTTTCATGCCACCCTTCACCCCAAAGCTTTCTTGAGGACAGCTGGAGCAAGGAAGAAAACATTTCACACAAATGCCTTCTCCCCAGCTTTAAAGCTTCCTTCTAGATTTCCCAGAAATTTTCCTTTCTTGGAGAAAGGGATCTGCAAGATTCGGGTAACTGAGAGCTGTTCTACACATGGAACTGGCATGTTGTTGTTATCCTGGAACATCCGTTCTAGTGTAATAAGGGTCTCATTCCTGGAGCACACAATTATTCTCCAGTATGTTTATTTTAATACATACGTATTTGATTTTGTTGATTCCAGAGAGGCATAAACCACACAAGAAAACAAACTATCTCTGTGGAGGAGTGATTGAAGCCATTGTACTGACAATGGGTGAAGCTCAAGCTTTAAGTCCTGTGGTATGAACTCCCATGGGGCAGTAGTTCTATCTTTACAGCATATGCCTGATGGCGAGGGGAGAATAAGGTTTGGATTGGACCAGTCTTCCAGCAGTGTAGGTTTGCTGCCAAGCTGGGTGGGCAGGAGCTGCCTACCTAGAGCAGACATACTGGTCATTAGAAGCCCCTAATGCGTACCTTGTTGCAGCCACAGAGATACACTTTTTCTAGTGCCTTCACTGTGCCACACTCAGACTGATTTTTATTTGAAAGCTCTTGAGTGTTTTCTAATGCGTTATGAGAATATTTCTAAAATTACAATTTTTTTTTTGTCAGGATATGAGATCTGTTTCCTGCCTAGCTCTACAAGCAGCTCTTCTGAGTGGCGAAGCATGAAAAAAAGAAGTCTAGGCACAGTAATATTTCTGCTTGTTATTATGGAGCAGTAATTACTGTGCCTGAATGTGTTAGTGGATTGTGATGCCTCTTGCTTTCTCTGCCATCTCCCAAACAATATTGCTTCTGGCTAACTAAGAAGCCAACACAGGATGAAACACCTGTGCACTATGTGCAGTACACGTAGTTGGAAGGTGTTCCCTAGAGACCCATCCGTACTACTTGCCAGCGTCTTTACTGAGGGTGGATTGGAAGAGGAATCCATTAAAAAGAACACGGGAAAAGAAATCAATAATATAATTAGAAAGCATTATATGAGGTAATGATGCCAATTAAAATGCAATGCACCCATTTACAATGAGCTTGGACTGCCTGGAGAGGCTGAAGGGATGTGAGCCCCTGTGGCACACATATCTTGCTCCCCATGGCACAAGACTGGCACTGCTCCCAGCACCGCACCACCACAGCAGCCCTTGGTGTTGTGCTGGGAATCAATGAGCACCTGAGCAGGAGTCTAATGGGGACAAACCCATGCCTTCTGGTCTTGGCAGGCCAAGACAGACCCATGCCTCAAGCCAGGGTTGGCTGAAGGGTTGCTGCATGGGTGTATGGGATGGGGTTTCTGAACATTTTGGGTCATCCGTACAAGTAAGAGAAACACCACCCACTAATACCCCAGAAACAAGCAGAAAACAACAGAACAGCTGGAAAAGCAGTTGTTCTGATGTCCAGGGAGAAAGCAAGCAGAGTTTTGTGGGGAGAGCTCCTGTACGGGAAGGGTCTTGAACAGTATTTTACAGAAGTATATAGTCGTGTCTGACCTTTTCAGCATTTGGAGAATGGAGACAGTTTGCCTGCTCTCTTTACATTACCAGGGCACACAGAAAAAATACCTTTTCTTCTAATATAAGCAGTACAGAGTGCTAAATAATGATGAAAATTAGGGAATCAAAGGAGCAGTAGCATGCTAGGGAAGAATATCCATTTTAGCTAATGCCAACCAGTCAAGAAACTACTTTTTCAGATTTCTTAGTATCCTTCAGAAAGTGATAAAATAAACCTGGTGAATGAGTGGGTTGTGCTCGGCTCTGCATAACATAAATGTTTATATATTACTTGTGGGTAAAGAAGCAGTAGATATGCAATAAAACGTATGAAACACCTGACAGTAAGAAAGAAGGTGAATTCCTAATATATCTTCTTTTGTTTCAAAAAGAAACTCCTTTCCTGAGCTCCCAACAAAATCTCCAGCTTTCTCCAGCTGGCTGAAATATGCTAATGATTATCTGTTATCAGAGCAGAAATGTTTTCAACATCGGAATACTTTGAGGACTTAAAATTTTTTTCATATTGTTTTTCATTGTGCTCTTTTTTTTAGAGCCTTTTCCTTCTTTCCTTCAATTGGATAAGAAGAATTGAATAAATCGTGACAATCTGTTTTGTGACTCCATAGCAGCTCTTCCCTTTTCTTATGCTGTCCAAGGAAAGCTACTGTATTTTTGCATTTCACTTATGTGAACCCATCTGTACAAAAATGAAATGTACACTAACCTGACAATCCTGTCTCCACTCATGGAAGTTAAGTTGTTCAATGAATGTATGTTTGCAGGCTGAAAATCTTCATGTTGGACTGTGTAAAAACTTAGTTTTTCTCTCCTCTCTATGCAAAGTGTGAGATACAGTTGAGAGTTTGAAATGATGAAAGGAAGAATACCCTATAAATTGCATTGCTCTACTCCTGTCTTAAGTTATGACTTCTCCTTTGTTTTCATGGCTATCTAACTATAATTGAAGTTAAAAGTAATTTCCACCATTTCGACCCCAAATTCCATTCTTTCCCCCTTGTGCCTATATTGTCTCTTTTTAACTGAATCATTTATCCTGCATCTGTTGTTCAAGAAAACAAGTATTGGAAAGTGGTACTTCTCCCTTCTTCTAGAGCTTAGATGATGCTTGTTCTCTCCTACCCCTTCCTCACAGCCCATCAACTGCAGGAGGGAAACCAGCATTTTACACATTGTTCCTCTGAGGCTTTTGCTACTCTTCCTTTCTTTTTCTCTTTCAATCTCTGCTGATGCTCAAGGGGGAGGAAAGCACTTAAGTGTCTCTTTTGGGGCTTAGTCTACATTCCTCTCAAGTCTTCAGGATGCTAAACGGGACCTGCGGGGGCTTACCATAAATAAAGTACGGGTTTAGTGTTCATTAGACATCCCCCTGTCCCCTCCTCTCTCTCTTTATCTCTTTGACTTGAGCTCTCATCAACAAACAAAATGAGTTTGCAGATAGTGCAGTGGATGAGGATATGGTGGTGTTGTTTGGAGTATGTCCTTTCTACACAGGAAAAACATGTTACCTCCTCCTCTATTCAAGCATTTGTCCTCCATATGAACCGGGTGAATGAGTGGAGCAAATCAGCTGAAGAAATGGGGGGCAGGGAGATGCCCTCATCCTACAGGGAAGCGGCAGATCCCTGTGTGGTGGCCTGGCCCTTCTCAAGGCCTCTGAAGAACACATGCTTTAGCTCTGCTTGTCATCTAATTTTACTATAATTACCAGGACTGTTGTAATTTGGCTGAGTGCTACAGGCAGGAGGTAAAATGAAGGCCTGATTAAAATAATTGCTAGGTGTGGCCAGTCTTGTGGTGCTCAGGCAGCTGAGGGAGCACCACATTGTATTCGCATGAGCCAGCAGTCGAGCTCAAATCACTTCTCTGTACAAAGGCTGCCTAGGCAAAAAAGTGGTGGTGATCTTCTGCAGGGCATGAAAGGCAAGGTAGCTGCTTTCATTAAGTTTAGGAAAAATGTCAGGAAAGAAATCAAATGAGAATTGAAGTCAGAGGTTTTCTATACACACACATTTTGATTTTAGACCAACTTAGCTAACCACAAATATCCTTTCTGAATAAAGCTCCTATTTATCACATATATATTCATGATTGTTGGTATGTCTTTGAACATACTGCAAAAACAAGGCAAATCTCACTTAGTGTGTGTTCGGTGAACCATAGTCTTGTATGTGTTTTCAGTTATAATGACTCGAGCAGAATACTTTTTTGTAGTGTTGATTTAAAATAGCTCTTCATTCTCTGGAAATACTAAAATCTGGTAGGAAATATATTACTTGGAAGTCACCTTTTTTAAAAAAACAAACATTCAGGTACATGGTTTCTTACAAATTTTGGGACATTGAAGTATAGTTAATAAGGCTGTTAGATGTGCTACAGATCACAGAATCACAGAATCACCGGGTTGGAAGAGACCGACTGGATCATCGAGTCCAACCACTCCCACAAAACACTAAACCGTGTCCCTCAGGACCTCGTCCACCCGTAACTTAAACACCTCCAGGGAAGGCGAATCAACCACCTCCCTGGGCAGCATATTCCAGTGCCTAATGACCCTTTCCGTAAAAAACTTCCTCCTAATCTCTAACCTAAATCTCCCCTGGCGGAGCTTGAGGCCATTCCCCCTTGTCCTGTCCCCTGACACTTGGGAGAAGAGACCAGCTCCCTCCTCTCTACAACCTCCCTTCAGGTATTTGTAGAGAGCAATGAGGTCTTTGCTTATGAGTGTATAGTCCATACCCATATACTTATGGATACATAGTCCACTATCCTATCCTTATCTCTTTCTGACTCAGATAATCTTGTTGGAGGATCTAGGAGGGCAAATTCCAGCTATTAGTCCAGGGAAAAGATGATAATCAGAACAGTGTTAAATTTGATGCCATTTTGTATTAAAATTCATACCTTGGAGTTGATCAGGGTGTGTTCCTTGGCCAGTGCTTCTCTTTTCATTCCTCCTTTTCAGATGTATGTCTGCTGAAAAATGCCCTGATTTTATTAAATGTGTACTGGCCATCTAGAACAAACCCCCAGTTTTTCTGAACTTCCTTAGCAAGCCCAGCATGTCAGAGTTTCTTTGAAAAATAGCTATGTTGTCTATTGTTCTGCATTAACATAGTGTACTCCCAAAAAAGATTTCTCTGACAAGAAAACATTGTTGTCCTTGGATGCCAGTGAGTGCCAAGAGCTTCTATGCTTCCCTTCCAAGATGAATTTCAAAAGTCTGACTGATAATTCAGATTTCATATGCAGTTCTCTATGGCTGCTCTTTGCCACTCTGGTAATGGGAAGCAGAGACACATCAAGTTACAGTAACCAGGAAAATCAAGCTTAAAGCTGTTTTTAATTTTAGAGAAATGTGTAATATTTCAGTGAGTATGGCTGTTGGAGTCGCAGACATTCTTACAAAAGTATATTTAATCTCATCATTAAAGTCACTACCTGGTAATAACAAGTCATTCAAACTTTGGCCTAGAGTCAGCCTGCCACACTGAATTGCTGCAGTGCGCCCCATTATAATTTCCTATTTTATTTCACACCCAATCCTCCTCACTCTAATGATTTTATCAGAAAGCAGGATAGGGTAAAATGAAGTGCTTGAAGACACAAGGAAAAAAGTTCATGTCTGATGTAATGGTATAGAAATCAGTGACTTGACTTAACACCAAATGTGAAATTGTATCAGTGTCACTATAGGGCAATGAAGTTGTGGTGTATCTTCTGAACAGCAACCATCATGAAAAGCCTCAATTTTTTTGAAGATCCAGTATATGGAGGATAGAGTATCATGCATTCATTTAAAAATACTTCATAAATGTTAACTAACCATTCTCCATGGCTCATTTCTGAGGTAGACATAATTTTCATCACTGCTTAGCAGACAGCTTATCCATCTTGGCTTCTTTACTTGCTTTCCCTGTCAAAGTTACACAGAAATTTAATGACAAAGTTTGAACCAGAGCTTCTCAATACTTATGACCAGAATATTTCCATCAGAAATGCTCTACTTGCTTATGCTGTAGGACCATTTTGTGAACAAAATAAAATTAGAAACTGCCTCTGATATGTCATTTAATCTTAAACTGTTCAAACTGGGAGGCATATGGGTAATTTGTTCTAAGTACATTTCAGTCAATGATTTGGTTTTTTTCTTCCTTAGCCGATACAGAATACTTCAGGGCATGCATTTGTTGTAAAAAAGAAGAATTGTAAGTGCCCAGTACATTTCTCATTTATAATGCAGATAGAAATACTTAGCCCACTGTTTTTAAAATTTTTTTTTGTTGTGAGACTTAAAACAATACTGACATGGAACAGAAAATCAAAATTTGAGGCAGCTGGACAGCAAGACACTGGCTGATTCTGCCCAAGAAGTGAGTTCCCTTACCCGAAAGGAGTGCCACTGCCTCTGGCACAGGTGAGTGGGTCAATCTTTCTCCTTTTTTTCCTTCTTTGTCTCTTTTCTTGCCTCTTTTACTTTTTTGGGTCCCTAATAAGAACAAAATATTTCAAAATCTTGTTTGTCATTCTCATTCAGAGAAGAAAGATATTTTAAAATCTCAAAAAGTTTTGCAAGATGGGAAAACCATTTCCCAGACAGGTTTAGCAATGTCTTCCAGGACTTTCAAATATCTGTGAAGCAAGACTCAATCCATTTTTTTCTGTCTTCTAGTTAAGTGAGTCTTTACAAAGTATTATATCATGACTTCATTAAATCTCACAAAACTGTCTCCCCAGGAAATAACTTCTAGCCAACTGGATTCTAACTACCTGCTGTATCTCATGACCCTTTAATAATAAAAAACATGGGTGAAATAAGCCTGTGCATTGTGTTGCTCAGTTTCCCTTGCTCCATAGCCCAACCTGTCACAGGGGCAATTTAAAATAATCTGTTAAGGCTTCACTAATTTCTTTCCTCATTTCCTTTAGCAATCCTGGTAGCTGCCCAGGATACTTAGTCTTCCTTAAGAGTATTCAATTTTTGGCACAAGTCTTTTCATTTGTATCTGCTTATAATCTCCTCCTGTCAAATCTGGAAATATGATCCCTTTGTTAAACAGTTAATTTACTTCTCTTTGCAGAGGGCAGAGAGGGAGAGAGAGCCTGGAGGACTGCCTAACAAACCTGTAAAATCTTCCTTCTTTTTATTCACTGTCAGCTCTGATTTCTTACTTTTATCTTTTTTTTTTCTACCATGAAAAGCATTTAATCCTTTCTATACACATCTAAAATACACAGAGGATCAAACCACCCTTATGAATGTGCTCTTGAACTAGATGCTCGGCTGGGGAAAGCTGATGCATCCCTGCCACTGGCAACAGAGCAACCTGGCTTTACACCAGCTGAGGCGCTGATATAGACATAACAGGTTGCTCTTGTCTATGTGATTTTGATTAAAACTCCAATGTGCATGGTCTTCAAGGTTTGTTTCTTCCTCGTGTGGCTTGAGATGAGAAAAATGTCCAGTTACACTAATTTGCGTGTAATATAACCGAAGCGAAAGTACTCTAGAATTGAAATAAAGAACTACATTTGACTTGGTTTCTTTCTCTGCATGGTGCTTGCTGCATGTCAAGAGACATGGATTAACCAACAATGGTTGCATGGAAGAAGCAGCAGAAGCAAAGGATAAACTTATCAGATTTCTGAATGAAGGTTTGAAATGTCAATGTTTCACCAAAATAGCTGGAATCACATTGACAAGAGACTTTCTAAATGTTTTTAATGATTAGTGAGTGCAAAACACTCTTTCATTGAAAATGTTTGAAGAAAGCGCTGTAGTAATAGAGCCACATTCACTATAGTAGACTATTACCAATGCTTATTTGTAACAGCAGAGCAATAATTAAGATTGTGACCTTCCTTGCTAATCACTGGTGATGTCTATCAGCAGACAACAGAGCTCCCTTAAAAAGCTTGGGAAATGTCCTTCAATTCAGAGGTAAAAATGACAGAAAACCACACTCTTGGCAAACAAAAAGGCAATAAATTTCTCTCTCCTCCCTTAAGCTGTCAAGTGCCTTTTTTTTTTCCAGCAGTTTTACAGTTCTTCAGCTAGTTTTTCTTTAGAACATTGAGGTGCCTCTGGTAAAGTAGCTATCGAGTCTGAGAATGAGAGAAATGAGAGCGCAAGAGAATGCAGACATCAGCAGCTTCTGGCTCTGGCTGCAGTTTGATTCATGTTTGCATCATCACAGCAATGTCATATTACAAGACATGGTTTTGCAGGGCAAGAGCCTGGAGCTTGTTTACTTATTTTCTGGAAAAGGAAATTTTTTTTATTAGAAGTCTGGAAAGATGTATGAATCTAGCCATAGGAGCTAGAGGATGAAGGAAGTTGAAATATTAAGAAGTAAATGCTAAATGTTATCTGAATACTTTGGATTTTTTTTTTTTGTTAAAAGAAAAAGAAACTGTCTTTGAATATGTAAGAACTTGAGACTGAAAAAATGCCCCATCTAGTAAAGTGCTTTGCCTATAATACAGAAATAACATACTTGAGGAGCAATGGTTTCCACAATACCTGATATTGAAGAGGAAGAATATGTTACATGATGCATTTTCTCCAGAGCTGCAGGTGAGCTATCATGCAGCTGTGGTCTTTAGCCATGTTTCCACAGTGATCTTACTTAAGCACAGAAATCTCTTTGGTTTCTTTTGGAGTTTCCATGCACTTTAAAAGTGGAATTTCTGAATCCATGTCACCCAGGTGCTTCTGAAAACCACAGTTAAATGCTGTTGTTGAAGATAATTAGATTTCAGTGAAACTTGCCTAACTATTTAGGATCAAACATGAGAGACAGAAAACATTTCCAAACAAAACAGGAATATTTTTTATTTAGTCTTGTCCTCTTATTCTTCATTAAGAACAGCTATTTCTATTTCCAGTCTTGGATTGATATATGGGCATGTAGCCACTTTAGTCACTCTCATCTGACCCCTGTTCACAACATCTGTGTTTTGCCTGGGACATTTGTGGCACTGACTAATTTGCTGGTGGGAAACCAGCTCAGGAGACTGTTCATGCACCAGACTTTCCAGTGGAATTACTATTTTCTTTTTTTACATAGATAATGTGGGTAAAAGATGTCCACGTGTCTTTATGAGACAAAAACAGGAGTAAGAGAAAAAAAACTGTTTGCATTATTAACAGAAGCTTTAGATGATAGTTTATCTCTGTGAAATGCAAACAAGTAGCAAGATGAATCAGGGTCTGTTTTTCTTATCTGACAGAATGAAAATTTGCCAAGAAACAGGAAGTCCAGTGTAGGATGAAAACTATCTGTTGTTAAGGGTTGAAAAACTATCATATTGCAAAATTCGTAGTGTGTGTTATACAATCAGCCTGCCAGCTTTTATAGAGTTCCATACTTTTGACTATCATATCAACTTAACATCATCTCCGATTTAGAAACAGTACTAAACTTATATAATTAGCTTAATCAAAGTTTCACCCTGACTTTGTACTGAATCTTCCAAGTGCAGTCTAAAAAGTGTGTGTATTCTTTTCCTTGAGTGCATTTCCAATATGGTCTAATGCATACAAATTCTTACAAATGTCAGTTAAGAAAGAAAAATGGAACTAAATACTTCACACCTATTGGAATCCATAGGATTCGGTTGCCATTGAACTCAGTGGATTAGTTGTCAATAAAAGGTATGACAACTTTTGTGAGGTGATATGAGGTTTCTCTGCTCATGGAAATAATAAATTAACAGTGCTGCTTCAAGCCAGGTGCAGGCCTGAGCTTGTTTCCTTTGAAATGAGTGCTGATATTCATACTGGTCTGTATGGTTCAGGGTCAATCTTTCAAAGGCATTAAACACCACGGGATTGTCTTCCACTTCACCTTCCAATAGTTGTACCCTCATTTATATCAGAGCCGCTAATTACTATCAAAACAAACTAGATCCTGTTGCCGCAGTTCTTCAAAACTGTGATCTGAAGGAAAAAGTAACAATTGTTCTTGGGCTTGAGATAAAACACTGAGGGAAATGTGATGGCCCATCATATACAGGAATTAAGGCTTTTGACTCTGTCCCTTGTGGTGGTATCCAGGTCTAAGGAGATTTAGGAATTGGAGTTTTTTCTAAACTCTCAGTAATTCAACCTTGTTACTTAGCATGATTTTCTCCAATGGCTCATGGGATCACACAAGAGCACATTAACTAGATGGCTAATTTTATTGTGGCAAAACCTACAGGAGATGAGTCTCCCCTGGTGCTGAGATATAAAACTCACTTCTCTCTATAACATGGTGTGGCTATCTGAAACCATACATACACAGAATCATAGAATCACTAGGTTGGAAAAGACCCACTGGATCATCGAGTCCAACCATTCCCATCAATCACTAAAACTGTTCTCCCTGAGTTTCTGTACTGCACTAGAATAAATATGCATCTGTGGGAGCTGTGTGTGTGTAAAGAAAGTAAGCGTAAGGTAAAAAAGGCATCAAAGATGAAGTACATAGATATCTCACAAGGGCTCAGAGACTAAGCAGGACAATAACAACAACTGTTATGTTTTTCCATTCTCTTCCAGTTTCTTGACATGTAGAGTGAATCATCAAGGACTCCTGCATAATATGCTTTTGTAAATAGGTAAGTTATATTGGGGTGGTAAGTCAGGTACAGAGCAGAAGCAATCTTTTTGGTACCAACTTAACCATGTTGGAGAAAAGTTGATTACATTCTGAACAGAATAAAGGCCTGAGTATGTCAAAATGTTAGTACCTCTGGATTTGATGCATGGTGGAGTAGGGGTGCATGGATTGCCAATGTAATTAAAAGATTCAGCTCAGTCCAGTGTTCATGTGAAAATCTGGTTCCTGCTATTCCTATTTCTAGTTCATTTTAGTTGCAGTTGTCCTAATGTTTTCAGACACATTTATGTGGTGCTAATGCAAAGCACCTATCCCAACTAAAATGAGAGGGGCTTAATTCCACAAAGCTGAATACTCCTAAATTACTCTAAAGTATATATACTGTAGGTGGGGAGTAACAAAAAGAAACTTTAACGTGAGGTAATTAGTAAAGAAGATAATTTTTTTGATCCTCATTATTGCTTATAAAAGACTGTCTTATTGATGAAAAATCTTGAGACTGATACCAAATGGGTCCACTTTAAGCCCAAAATGGGCAAAAAGAACAGAGCAGAGACCAAAGAATGATTTCATTACACAAATGAAATGGAAAGAATCTGTGAAATTCCATCCATCCCTAAGGACTGGCTCCAATTAGAGGTTAGAGGAATCGCTGAGAGTGATCTCACATTTATGGGCTTAGTAACTGTCATTTATTAGCAATTGTAGCATGATTATGATTCAGATTAAAGTAACAAGTAGACAAAAATGCCAGCTGAAAATGTGGCCACTTGGAAAGCCACACCAAATCCTGCTTATTCCTCTTTGGGAACACGATTTCACCCTTAGAGTTTACTAGTTTTCCATAGGATGCAAACAAAAAGAGAGACAGCCCCTGTGGAAGCCACGTGGCCTTTAATAGTCTAAAGGCAGAGGAGGAGAATGAGTGCCCATGTTCATTGTGCTGCACAGCCTCTCCACCAAGTGAGAATTTGGATCGTGCTTTGGCCACTGCTCCACAGCTGATTTGCATGCAGAAGAGATTGTCCAAATGTTTCTGGCTTGACCTGGGTCCAGAGTAGCCTGGTCCATCCCTACTTCACCTTGCAGGAGGGGATTAGAGAGTTTGGGATAATGCTGAGCTTGCAAGGAATTGAACCTCCATTTCCTGCTGTGGTGGCTTTCTCTGCAGCAAGCAGGTTTAGAAAGGCAGTGTGTCCCTTGAACACCATCAGGCATGGTTAGCTCAAAGTTCAGCCACAACCAGATGATGTGTTTTTATCTGTATCACTGCAGGAGACTTATGCGATGTATGGAAGTGCAGCTGTGTTGGCCACAGTGACAGTCTGGCAGTGTTTTGCCTTAGGTGTTCCTCTCATGAAGGAGTCAAAGCCACTGGGAGAGACTTGTTAGTCCCCTTTGGCAGCAGCGACTCTGATAAATGTGTCTTGGAGAAAAGTAAGATGGGAGGTTAAGTTTCTGCCAGCAGTTATGCCCCATAATGCAAGCCCCCTGGAAGTGGGTAATTTAACCCTAATCTCATGTACGTGCATATTGTATTCAGGGCAAGGTATGACCTCTGCTTCCCCTTAAGAACAAAATCTTGCTAAAAATCAGGAACTCAGCAGACACAAAGGGATAAGAACCACAAGACTCTTCTTGGATGAAAACTGGGAAGGGAATTCTGAATCCTCTGGAGAAAAATATGCTCCAGGAAGGATAGTAGTGCTCCCTTCAGCCTTCTGCCAGGCTGTACCTTATGCCACCTAAGATTGCTAGGAGAAGCTACTTCATCTTCTGCAGCTGCAGCAATCTGAACATTTGCCTTCTACATGGAGAAGTGATGACACTTCTACCTGATGGTGAAGGCAAACTAGTACTTGCTGAAATTGGGATAGTCTAGCTCACCTTCTTCTTGCTTTAGGGCTACCAAAAACCTACTAGAGATGTGCTCAAATTTTGTGCTTCCAGTCCTACTTTTTGAGACAAAGTCACAGACCAAAATGTTGATATATCTTAGGAATCCCTTTACCTTACAGGTCCTTGGGCCACTGTAGTGACAAAGCACATGGGAAGCTTGTGAAGACTGGGATAAACACTTTAAGAAGAATCCTGAAGAGAGCAGGGGACTCCACAAGCTATCTAATGCTGAAAATGTTATGTCATTTACTTATTATTTAATGCTATTAAATGCTTACTCTGGTGACCATCCCACTGTATTATTGTCATATACGCAATCTCATTAGTGTTTTGATCCTGAAGTTCCTACCAGACTCTACAGCAAACACAAAACCTGACAGCAGGCAAGCACTCTCCAGAAGAGCCAGAGACACCCTCAATTCCCCCAGAAGAATCAGTGAAATCAGTTTGCAGAAAAAGTGCACAGGCACAGTAAGAGTGGATATCCGTATAAAACTATAGGGCTGACAAATCCCGAGGAGGAGAAAATTCGTACACAGCACAGAAATTTCTGTGCACAGCCTCAGTGCAATTGTGCCAAATGTTCCTTGTGTGTCCCTATGATCTTACAAAAAATTGACTCACAATGAGGTGGTTATACTGTGCTTTCAAAAGCTGGGACATAAGCTGAAATATTACCCCATGCTGCAGTAAATGGCTAAACTCCCATTGGTTTCAATGGGATCAGGTTTTTATCCCATGCCTTTTTCCTCTCTTCTCGGCACACATGTTGTTCTAGCTAAGTACTAAAAATGTTTTTTTCTAAATTGTAAAAAACCTGCTGAGGCTGCATCTGAGTGCAGTTCACAAAGGACTGTGGATAGATGTCAGAACTGCAAGGGCTGGTTTAGTTTTATGTCAGACAATGCGTGCCTTTTCAAGAACTCTCTTTGTGGCTGCATAAAACACCTACTCAAAGCATTCCCAGAATCCAAATCTACTGATAATTAAAGAATGAGGGGCAGAAGAGATATTGAAAATACTCATGTTCTTTCAAACAATTTTCTTATTAAAGAATGGGAGATGTAGATTTTAGAAGAGCTAATCCCAGCAAAGACTGTGCTCGTTCTGCCTTGTACAATAGACATGTTTGCTCTGGTGTCACCAACATTCACAGTGAGGAGCTCAGACCTCCTGCTTTGTGAGTCTTCCCAGCTCCAGTTTTGTTTGATTGGCTGGAGAGGAGTAGTTGCAATGCTTAGGATAGGCATCTAGAATTAGCAAAACACCTCATTTCAGTGCCTGGAGATGTGTGAAAATTAAGAACATGAGGTAGGTCTGAATAACATTGACTACAATGAAAAAAATAAATAAAGTGAATATGATCCCTGCTTCTTAATTGCTCGGAACTTGTGTTTCACACTGCTAGCCAGCACAGCCCTTCTCCTGGCATCTCTTCTTCCTCCCTGTTCCCTCAGTGATCATATTGCAAACCTAACACACTTGTTTCAATTTCATTTTTAAGTTCACCACTGTGTCTGTCTCAAAAGAGAGCTGGAAAGGGAATTTAAGCCTGCTTTATGTGAGTATTCAAATGCCTCTTAGAACCAAGAGAAGAGGATAGCTGAACCTATCTAAGCACATATATCCAGCCCGAGAGGGGCAACACTGACATACACAGCTGCTTTAAGGACAGTAAAAAGTGGCTAGCATATAGACATGAAAACAAGCTGCTGTTTAATTCCCAGCTCAGCAACTTGGGTTGAAAACTGTAATAACTGCAATTATCAGCAAATTTCCAAGCCAGACAATTGAATCACTCATCTGAACAGATGCCTTTGGGGAGTAGCAATAGAGCTGCACTCTTCAGCTTGGAGTACATGGCAGCGCTGTATGGGAGCATAAATTCCCTTCAAAGGGTGGTTCCACCATTGCCGGCACGCTCATCAACTTCCTATCACTCACCAAAGTCTGGACAAGCCAAGGGTGCAGCTGTTCCCACAAGCTCCTGCTTGGGCACTCAATGCTGCCAGAGGAAGTGTGGTGACCCTGTATTACTGCCCACCCCCTTCCACCTCCAAACACCAGAGTGACGTATGGGCACTGCAGGGTTTCCTGGAGGATAGGGGTCCTGCTGGGCCTTCCCTGTGAGGCATGAGAAGATGTAGAGGCAATCTCCAGCCTCATAGTCCTACCCTTGATCACAGCAGGAGAAGTGAGTGTGTGTGTTTTACAGCCAATAAATGTTGTAAGGCAGCAGCAGTGGGTTTAGAAGCATGTCTTAGGTGGGTAGTTTGCTACAGCTGGACAAGGCAAGAAAAGGAGCTACTGTCTTCTGTAACACAAGATCTAATAGACTGAATGAATGCATTTAAACAGCTTAATAGCAACACTTCTTAGTGAGCCTAGGCAGGTTTCTTGTAGGAACTGCGTTTTACTGAATTTTCTGGGGGAAGCTACCTACCCTCATAATATATTTTTCCCCCCTGCAGTCAGAGAGGATTAGCTTCGGGTAGTGGACATATATCCAGGGGAAAACCTACCCTGGTTTTGTTCACCGTTTATTGCAAGGTTGCCTGTTTTCCACAAGAACTATTCAACCTCCAGGAAAGAAACGCAGTGGGACTGAAATGCCAGAAGCCTCCCTCCGATCATTTTTCTTTTTGAAAAGAGCATATTTATTCCAAACCTTGGTAATTTCCTCCATGTGCCTTGAGCTACAATTCTAGACCTGGCAGAGAGGGACCTCTCCATGTTAAAGATCTCTCTGCTATGTGACTAGCATTATGTCCCACTGTGGATATTTCAGTTTTAAAAGTGAGATGAGACCTGATAGTGATACTGCATTAAACACATCTCCTATTGATCCTTTCTAACCTTGCAAAAGAGCTGCTCTGCATTAAGTACCTTTTACTTCAGTGCTGCTGATGGGACCACAGATGTTAACTGCCAGACTAAATATCCTCAGAGGTCATCTGACAGGGCATTTGAGAGGTCATGAAGTAATAATTTTCTAGCTAAGAAACAATAGGAGTTTCTACCTCTCTGCCCTCTAACTCAGCCTGAAGACATACTAGTAGCTCACTCTGAAATGCATTTATAATATTTATAAATGAAAGGTAACTAATAAAATCTCTCCTTCCCAGAGTTCACTCTCCACCATGTAGCATTTTGAGAATATCGCAAATCAGTTGATATGTCAAATCATTGCCCTTGATTGAACAGATGACAAAAAACTCTGTACTGAGCAAAAGGTTATTCTTATAAAGGGATATTTGCAAAGAATCCTCTCCACTACTACCAGCTACCTGCTTTATACGAAGACCTGAAAGTTAAACACCTACTCTGTATTGAGGTGCAAAGAATAATCTATAACAGATGAGAGAAAAAAACAAAAACATTCTGCTCTTTAGACCATACCTTTGTCTCTCTGGTGTGACTCCTCTGTGTCAGTGGACAGATGAGGATGACTGTCTTCCTGTCTTCTGGAATACCCTCAGTATTCACTCCCCAAGGTTTGATTTCCGCGACCACCAAGGAAATGGCAGTTGGGCATTGCTGGAGAGATGAAAGCAGTTTCTTTGCTGAGCTGCATGGGCCAGATCCCCTGTAGCCATTAAAGCAGATGATCTATTTTCTTCAGCTGAAATACAGTGGGTTTTGCCAGTTGAGGAACTGGCCTGCAAGATCAGCCATGAGTCTGGAAGATTTTTCTTGATGTGGAGCTTTCCTGGTTTACTTAGCAGAAAGGAAAAAAAATTCTTCTATAAAAAAAGGCTTCTTAATTTTTTCTTATAGACTTCAAGAAAGTCATGCTAGTTTTCTCAAAGAACTGATGGGTAACCTAAATCACCTCTGGAGGCCTGCTGCTGGAGCATCAGCAGATGCTATAAGCACATAGAGGCTTCTGCTTATATGCTAATCCTTTTATTTTCAAACCACTTAATTTTAGATATTCTATGACTCTTTACAATGTGCATTTAGCTGAATCAGATCCATCTTCTTGCTTTAGGTATCTTATTTTGTTTATTCTTTTGGGAATGGATGTGATGCACATTTTCTTCGCTTTTGGTAGTTGGTTTTGACTGGGTGATTGGTTTTTTATCCCTGTATTTATTTCTCTTTTTTCTTCTTTGTCTCTGACAATATTTTGTAAACAAAAAGGGGGAAAATAAAAAAGAGGGAGGGAAACAATAAGCCTGTGTTTGATACATGCAGCAGCTTGAAAATGAGGTGAGTATTTAATGGACGGTGCATGCGTTATGTGAGAATTGTGGTGCCTGCCAAAACTTTATTGTTGTTACTGTGTGTGAGAGAGGAAGATTAAGCTAATAGACTCATGCCAGCCATCTCTGAGGTATGTTGTGGGAACCAAGGGGGTGGAAGCTCTCTGACTGAAATAATATGTGTGTGAGTAATTCCCTCCTCGAATTTTGAGCAAGACCTTAGGAAACTGGCCTGTTTTGTCCATGTCTGGGAATGGTCAGTCCCATGCACTGGAAGATGCTCTGAGCTTTTAACTTTTTGATTTAGGACAACGCTATTCCCAACTACTCACCGGGCTTGGTGCTAAAAACAACTCACTAGCAAGTACCAGGTAGAGGAAAGCTACCTGTCTCGTAGGAGTTAGGAGGGTGAACATTCTTCTTTCCTGAAACTGGAAAGCAAAGTAAAATCTCAAATATTCCCAAGGCAATTCTACAAATGAAAATATAAAAAAATGAATACATCAGTCAAAACATTTTATTTTGATCTTTCACATTTTTAAATAATTTTTAATCAACTACTCTAAATCACTTATAAACAGACATTTCTTTCAGACATGGTCAAGTGAGCTGTTTCTATTGTACAGAAAGTTATAGGCTTGTCAGCTTTTTTAGGAAGAAAGGCCTTGTGTCAAGATTTGTTTTCTTTGTCTTTTGCTTTGATAAATTAATTTTTTTTTTGTGACAATCACCTTGCCCAGATCTACCACTGACTTTCCTGTACTCATTTCTGGAGGTCTCCTCTAGCCTGAATAGTTTCTTCCTTTTTTCTAGTAGATAGTAAAGCACTAGCTCTTTTTACAGAAACTGTGAGGACTTTGACCCTAAGGGATATTTCTTGTCCAAATGCTGGACTGTGCTGTCCTTAATTAGACTCTCACTCTCTCCTCCAAGTACTGAGGTGAGGTCAGCAGGTCTGTAATTCCTCTCATCACTCTTGGCTCCTTTCATTAAAGTATAGAAGCTAACAGTCACTTCACCGTCTCAAAGAACTAGTGCTGTATCAAGACTTCAGTGACTCTCCCCATCAGAATCTCTGCTCTTCTAGGCCTCCTTGAATCTCTTCCAAGGACACTGAAGTCAAAACAAAAACTCTTTAACCTTGCCCCACATACACTCCTCAGCTCTACCCCCTCCTGTGCTTGTATCTGAACTTCTACTGTTGTTTTTATATACCTAAAAGAGGTTCTGTATGTTGTATAGGGAGTTTTGCAGTATAGGGAGTTTTGCAGTGTGGCAGGAAAACCCACTCCAGCAGCAAAACAGATAGATATTATACTAGTATAACTGTAGCAGCATGTGTTTTCCATCTAATTTTTTTTTTCATAGGAGTTGAAGCAGATGCTTTGGCAGGAGGAAGGAGCAGTGCATGCAAGAGAGGGCAGAGAGGGTAGCAAGGCCAGGTTACAGCTGGGGGGACCCTTCATCCTATCACAACCACTGTCCCACTGTCCCCCCAGTCCTTTTGTAGGGAGAAACGGAGCACACCAAAAAGAAGAATCCTGCTGGCTGGCTCCACGCAGCCTCTCTGCCAGCCTGGGCAAGCACCGCTTCCTCAGCAGAGAGGGAAAGGCAGGACTTTACATCCACCCACCAGCTTGCCACTCTCTCCTCTGACCTCTCTGCCTTTCCCAGAGAGCTTGGAACAGATGTGGTTCAGCAGGAAAAAAATCTAGTTTTTAAGCGTTGATTCTCCCAAATTGTGTAGGCGTATTTCAGTGCAGGGGTTAGGAGTTTTCCAGTGCCTGGTTTGGGATTTTTGTGGGCTTTGGCATGTGGCTTGTTTGGAGCCTGAGGAACTTCCCCTGCCCAAGGCTTGTTCTTAGCACTGCTGCTCCCTGACCGTGGACATCCTTGAGGAGAGGGAGGGGTGGATGGGGACAGCTACCTAAAATGCCCAGTGCAGCTCTCTTCCCTGCTATAGCACTGCTATTTCTCCTGTCACTTGAAAGCAGGATAATTGCCCCAGAAAGATACTGCAGTGGGAGTTGTGCCAGGAATGCAGCAGAGTAGATCTTTCTCGTTTTGTATTTTCTAAGGTTCTTCTTGGGGAGCACCTGCTCTCCCAAGCACATACTTCTTCAGTCCAGCTAGTAATGTGGAGGTGATAGAAGACCTGTTGCTGAAATCAGGGTCCACAGAGCATGCAGAGACGTAATACTCTGGAAGAATTATTTCAGGGTAGAAAAGCAGCAGCCCCAGGGTACACTCAGAGCCCTCTGTACAGTTTCTACTGTGATTCATTGTACTCTGTGTTCCTTTCTGTGTGCCCCAAAGCCCTCCGTGTGACTTTTGGATCATCCCAGATCTCTCTGCATTTATTGTAGTGGCATTCAGACCTATCTGTGTGTCTTTCTGTGCAAATCAGATCCTTCTGCGTGCATTTCAGTGAGCCTCTGAACTTGTTTGGCCTATTGATGTGTCCCTTAATTCTTCAGTTACAAGAGGTAGAAGTAGAGACGAGTGACTCTGGAAGAACATGGAGACACTGTCTGAGCATGCAAGGAAGGGTTTGGGAAAACCAAAGACCATCTGGAGTCAAATCTGGTGAGGGATGTGAAGGGCAACAAGAAGGACATCTACAAGTATACCAGTTGCAAAAGGAAGATAGGGCAAAATGCAGACTGTTGCTTAATGGGGCAGGGGACCCAGTGACAAGAGACATGAAAAAAAGCTGATGCACTTACCGTTTTCTTTGCCTTGGTGTTTGCTAGTAAGATCTGCTTTCAGAAATCTCAGGCCCCTGCAACCACAGGCAGGATTAGGTCAGGGAAGACAAAAACTGGACACACAGAAGTCCATGGGACAGGCTGGGATGTAGGCATGAGTGCTATAGGAGCTGGCTGATGTCACTACAATATAACTTAATTATCTCTGAACCACCATGGAAGCCATGAAGAGTTCTTGAAGATTGGTAGAAAGCAAACATCACTCCAGTCTTCAAGAAGGTCAAGAAGGACTGAAAATACAGATAAGTCAACTTTGTCTTGATCTCTAGGAAGGTGATGGAGCAACAACCAGAAATATCTTATTTCTTTTTTTTTCATTTTCTATCTATACATGAGAGCTAAATGACTAATGAGACAATACATTCTTGTTCTTTAGTCTTTATAGTGGAAACACTCCAGATTCTTAGGGGCAGCATTTATCCTCAAGAGTTCCTACCTCCTCCGGCACTTCTCCTTCTCTAAATATTTACCTGACTTAGACTAGAACTATTTCATATTTGCAAGATTCTTTGAAAACTGCAATTAGGAGATAGTGTAGCAGTATTAAGTATGCTACTACATGTCCTGGTCTTCTTCAAGTCCTTGTTACATGTTGCCACACATTGTTGGACATCTGCATTTCTTCATATGCTGAAGGTCCCTGAGCCTGAATGGCTATTGCCACTGATTGAGCTGTGACATTAGAGACAAACATTTTATACCATTGTGCAGTAGCATGATCCACAGTGGTTTCCTCCTGTCAGCTTCTGATACAAAGCACAAAACCTTGTGCCTACCAGATTGCCTATAGTGACTCCACAATTACTGTGAGTACCTCATGTTCCTAGAAAACTCATATGTCCTCTATAAGAGACATATTGGAAGTGAAATCTTCCCACTTTCTTACCTTGTGGGATTGAATTCATGTTTTCATTTTTTTATGCCAGCAGTACCTTGTTCACCTCCACTGAAGAAGAGAACATTGAAGGATCAAACAGGAAGTTTAAGAGAACTGATCTTGGAAATCAGTTTTTGACTAAAACCACTCAACGCCAAATGATCAAGGCTTTAGACTTTTGCACAAAGCTAAAGAAAAGGTTGACCACTACAAAAAACTACTAATTCTTACTGGGCACTGAAGAGTTACAGGGATCTTTTGTTCATTCACCCAAGTCAACATGGTTCAAACTTTACCCGCTCTGCTGTAACTGTCCACAGTTGCAGTAGATCACGTGCAGCATAGCTGTGAGCGCTCTGGCAGATCTGCTGAATGCCCGCTTATCGTTCTCAATATCCAAGTGTGGCTTTTTTGTCAGAGGGAAAGCAGGCAGGGGAAAAAGGAAGTGATTGTCATGAAGAGAAGAAGCAGGGAAGAACAGCAAGAGGAATGTGCTGACCAAGCACTAACAGTTAAATTTCTAGGCTAAAGAGAGCATTTAAGGAAATTAAGCAGTGCAATAATGCGTTTTCCTCAGAGATGAGCAAATTCCTCTGAATAAGCCATTTTTGTTGTGTTCAGCACAGAGCATACAAAAGTTATGAGTCAGATTAAAAAATTCTCTGGGATTTTTTTCCCTTAAAAATTAATAAATTATAGACATTCTTTTTCTAATTATTTTTTCCTGGTCAAGTACTAGGATCCATGACCCTTGTTTTCAGTACTTTTTCAGGCCTTATGCTTTTATACTGTTGCTGGGACTTGATGGCAAATGTCAATTGCACTGAAACTCCTGATAGTATAATGGGAGCTGGTGACACTGCATTTCCTCTGCGGTCATTTTGAGTCTTCTCTTGCAGTCCAGAAAAAAAGCCAATATTGCTGCCGTTCCAAAGAGTGCAATTCCCTAGTGCTATTCCCTGACACCAGAGCCCTAGTACATCTGTGGGGCTGTGTGGAAGTCAGCTGATAGATTTATGCTGATCTCTAAGGCCTGAGACCTACTGGCATTCTGTCCCCACATTCCCTGTCATGCTTACAGGACTTGAGAGCACAAATGGCTTTTTGGGCAGTTTTTTTAAACCTTAGGTGCACACAGTGCACACACTCACTAGCACCTGCTTCTGGGTTAGTATCAAAGCTGGTTAGCATGCATAGTTTGGAGTGACACTGCCTGGAAAGTGCATGCAAAAAAAGAAGCTGCTTTCTGAAGAAAAGATTGCCCCTCCAGTACACCAGCTATCCTGGTATAGTGGTTTTAGAGAGCTTCTGCTTAAGTGTCTCAAGTGTTTGCTCAATTATTGAGTTTTAACTTTTGACTCTGTAGATTCAGAACTCAGTCATGCCCTGGGGAACTAAATAGAAAAACTCCCACTGTTTTCACTAGGAGTATGATTAACTATTTACTGACTGGGCTCTGAAGGCACTGAACACTTGAGGTTCCCAGGCAGTTCTGGGGGAGACAAAAATGCTTTGGGTTTGGTCATGGATACTCACCAGTGCTCCAGCCAAAGGGGCTTTTCTAAAGACACTCTTGGCAAAGAATGTGCAGAAAACTTGTCTCTCACATTAATGAACAGCATATCTTTCCCTGCCCCTGGGAGCAAAGTTGTTTATTCCTCAACTGACTTCAACACCTCAGAAAAGAGATGTAAATGAGGACCAGTAGTGTTTCAAATGATTGTGATGATCTACGTGACCAAGAACAAAGTTGGGGGGGACAGGTGATATTCGCACAGAATAACTAAGTTTTTCCACTCTGAGCATGTTAATAGTCAAAGGGGAAAAAACAAGAGAGGAACATTCCCCAGTATCATCACAGCACACAGAGGGAGCTCGTCTCCTGAGTCATCATTGAACCCTTGCTAAGCAAGGTTTACCTTTATGACCAACACCCTTGGTTACTAACTTGCAAAAGCATTTCATGTAAGGATTCCTCCAAGTATTGACTGCTTTTTGGTTGCAGTAGCAAAGACGGAAAAAAGTTGTGTTTCCCCAGTGTCACTGTATCACCAGAAAGCCTCTTTGTCTGAAGACGAGCCCGAAGTAAAATGTGGTTACCTGTATTTGAACATATGCTGTATGTCCACAGACAGTTTTCAGTGAACGTTTCCTCTTAAGAACTGCATGTAGGAATCTATTAATTTCTGGGGTTTTTTCTGTCTCAAGCTTTTCTGAAGAGTCACTTTCAAGTTTACATTGGAGAGCATCTATAGTAAATAGTTGGTTAATTTGTAGCCATGAATATCTATGCTGAATCAGTGTGGTCACCTGAAATACAGAAAGTGTCTGCTACATAAACCAGGTTTCCCATCAAAATAATTAATCTGGCTTGAATTCTGAGGGGAATTGTTGATGAGTTTTTATATAAAGATATTCCTGTATATCCACCTTTGTGCCCCTTACAAGAATGATACATAATAGTAACTGAATTGATGTTAGTCTCTGTAGAGCAAGGGCCTACAATTACTGTCTTTTTCTGATAGAAAATCTGAGACACAGAGGAAAACTGCCATAAAATATCCACAAAGTCACATCCTTGCCTTCTCTGTATATTTCCTAACCCAATATCTTTTGATACACTATATGACTGACGTGTGTTTAGCCTGCTGACCTAAGCTCCCTTTTGTACACACTCACCTGTTGTCTCGTGTCCTCTCCTTTTTTATATTTAGGGACTTATTTTCCTTGACTTCTTAGCATTTAACATTAGGGGTCTCAATGACTTAATGGAGTCCATGAAGACACTTTTAAATAGTAAGGGCAACAGGAGCAAGAGAAAAATCAAGAAAAGACAATGACTGAAGCTTTAAAATATATCTGTGGGATTCAGATTCAATTTCTCTAGTTAGCTTTGCAAATCTAAACCAGTGTAGTTTCCACAAAGTCATATAGAGTTAACCCTGGATTACAAGCAGTCCTTCTCTAAACAGTTAGCTGGAAAAAAAAGATGTGTATCTCAAAGACATCGCTCTGGACTTTTTTTTTTTTTTTTTTTT
>WAAB01002629.1:162166-204880 GCA_013389865.1 Piaya cayana
TGAACCCTTGCTAAGCAAGGTTTACCTTTATGACCAACACCCTTGGTTACTAACTTGCAAAAGCATTTCATGTAAGGATTCCTCCAAGTATTGACTGCTTTTTGGTTGCAGTAGCAAAGACGGAAAAAAGTTGTGTTTCCCCAGTGTCACTGTATCACCAGAAAGCCTCTTTGTCTGAAGACGAGCCCGAAGTAAAATGTGGTTACCTGTATTTGAACATATGCTGTATGTCCACAGACAGTTTTCAGTGAACGTTTCCTCTTAAGAACTGCATGTAGGAATCTATTAATTTCTGGGGTTTTTTCTGTCTCAAGCTTTTCTGAAGAGTCACTTTCAAGTTTACATTGGAGAGCATCTATAGTAAATAGTTGGTTAATTTGTAGCCATGAATATCTATGCTGAATCAGTGTGGCCACCTGAAATACAGAAAGTGTCTGCTACATAAACCAGGTTTCCCATCAAAATAATTAATCTGGCTTGAATTCTGAGGGCTGACTGAATTGTTGATGAGTTTTTATATAAAGATATTCCTGTATATCCACCTTTGTGCCCCTTACAAGAATGATACATAATAGTAACTGAATTGATGTTAGTCTCTGTAGAGCAAGGGCCTACAATTACTGTCTTTTTCTGATAGAAAATCTGAGACACAGAGGAAAACTGCCATAAAATATCCACAAAGTCACATCCTTGCCTTCTCTGTATATTTCCTAACCCAATATCTTTTGATACACTATATGACTGACATGTGCTTAGCCTGCTGACCTAAGCTCCCTTTTGTACACACTCACCTGTTGTCTCATGTCCTCTCCTTTTTTATATTTAGGGACTTATTCTCCTTGACTTCTTAGCATTTAACATTAGGGGTCTCAATGACTTAATGGAGTCCATGAAGACACTTTTAAATAGTAAGGGCAACAGGAGCAAGAGAAAAATCAAGAAAAGACAATGACTGAAGCTTTAAAATATATCTGTGGGATTCAGATTCAATTTCTCTAGTTAGCTTTGCAAATCTAAACCAGTGTAGTTTCCACAAAGTCATATAGAGTTAACCCTGGATTACAAGCAGTCCTTCTCTAAACAGTTAGCTGGAAAAAAAAGATGTGTATCTCAAAGACATCGCTCTGGACTTTTTTTTTTTTTTTTTTTTNTTCTAGAGTACATGTGCCACCATTAAAACTGGTCTGAGATTAGTCTCTCTTGCTGAACAAACTCTCTTGTGAAAACAAAGTATTTCAAAGAGCAAATGTAATAAAGTGCAATCATTGTGCCACTTTCACAAGCCACCTTGCAGTAAAAAATTGTGGAGGAAATAGTAAATAATTCTTTCACTCTTACTATATTTTGTTCTCTTATTCATGGAAATGTATGATAAATTACAAACACTAGTGCTGGTGACTGCTGTGATTTTCTGAATCTCAGGAATGAATGAGGTGGCTTTCATAAAACGAAGAGATACATGATCTTGAGCGAGATCAGGGGAGAAGGGAGGGGGAAGTGAGAGGATCTTGCCTCATTAAACACCACTTTCTGTGGAAACAATTAGTGCTGTAAGTGTATTCTTGAAGACGGACGGCTTTACAATGAGATTACTTACAAGCACCATCTCTGCTAAAATGCCCATAAAGAGTTCCGCAGTTCTGAGAAGTCATCTTAGGAGACACTGCTTATTGGAAGTCACAGGCGATATTTCATGCTGTACTCTTTCTAAATTAGCTAATGTTTGGGACATACTCAGCCTTCCAAATTGCCAAAATCTCCAGGGCTTTGCTGTAGGGAAACCTGATGGAGTGTAGACACCGCAGATTGTTTGCAGCCCACAAGACAGTGTCTTCAGGGGGTGTTAGTGATATGTAGGGGTGGTCTGAGGTTTGTAAACCAGTGTGGGTTCAGAGCCAGGTTCCACTTTATCTGAACCACCAAAGTTTTCAGGGTTGTGGGTTAGATGAAAGACTGTTTCCCTTCCCTGCCCCACTTCTGTAATGTGTAACTTGGGATAGCTGGGCTTTGCAAAACCTCAGGTCTTTGCTTTTTGACCCTGTAAAACAAAACAAATCCATACGTGGTTTGAACTAGAGGCTTTGTTAAAATATTTTTAATTTTATCTTTTGTTTTCATGTTAACCCTTACAGATTACATCTTAGGTGAACAATCATCTTCTAACAGAAGTTAAGAATAAGTTTTATCTGCTGTAGGTTATCTAGTAATTGCTGCAGAAACCACCTTCAGAAGTATCTGACTCTTCTGGGGACTAAGTTCTGGCTGAGTTGGCTGATTAGATCTCAGGCTTCAATCCCTATGTTTTTGTGCGTGAGTCTTTAATAACTGAGAAGGACATTAGGTACAACTGAGGGTTTCTCACAGCAAGGAAAACAAAGGACAAACATTAAGGAAAACTTCTAGTACTCAGGGTGTTGGAGACCTTGAGTGAATTTTTGAGATAAGATGTAGCCTTCATCACTGAAAATCTTTAAGAACAGGTTGGATAAATATCTGCCAACAATGCTGATGCAGTTGATACACCTTGTTTTCCTTTATATAATTGTAAGTGAATTCAAAATTTGTTTTATGCCTACCATCATGTCTTATTGCTTTAGTGATGTGATCATCTCCATTGAGAAATTCCATTTCACCAGTTACTGTCATACACATTGAAGGCTCTCCCCAACAGCTAGAACTATTCTTTAGGGTAATGCAGGAGAGATTTTCAAATTACTACCTTCACAGAAGCTCTTGGATGTTTATTGTCATCTTGATCAAATCATGCAACTCATTCCAGTTGGCCTAGGACTTCCTGCTAAGTCTGTACCTCATACATAGTACCACAAAATTAATATCCACCACATGAACTGCACCAAACTAGAGAGTAACTTTTGGCTAACATTGGAAGAATTGTCTTCTGAGGTTAGATTGGATTGACAGCTGTGCTATATGTAGGGAAACCAGGCATTCTGCTGGATTCTGCAGAAAAGTCTTGCTGCCCTACCATGTTTAAGCCAGATACATAAACAAGCAGGGATAGAGCATCTTAGAATCATAGAATAACCAAGTTGGAAGAGACCCACTGGATCATCAAGTCCAATCATTCTTANAACCTTGCTCTTCCTGCATCTGCACTGGCAGGTGGGGCAAAACCCAGGACACACTAATTGTTTCATCCTCTTCATTCTTCTTTCCATGTCAGGTTTTACCCTGACCTCTTCCTTTACCAGCATGGACCAGTTATTCCTCTTAATCCTTGACTGCAGAAAAAATGAACTTTGACAATTCTACTGAGAAATCCATCTGCTCTGTGTAGTCCTGAGCCCTACCACTATAACACATCTGAGAAGGGACTCAGAATGAACAGATGGTAGGAAAAATCCTGTCCTTGTCTTCTCTTTGCTTCAGTTTAGCCAATGCAAATTAGCAGGCCAGGCTACTGCTCAGATTCGGTTCAAATCAGGCCAGTCACAACTACATATTGCAATTAGCTTGAAAGAATTTTGCTGCACATTTTGCCTAAAAATAATTTGTAAATTGACCAGAGTTTCTAACATGGAATCATTACAGATATTTCAGGAACTGACTTACCATGAATAATTGAAGTGTAGTGTAGAGACAACAGTCTCTTTTAAATATGTGGTATTTTCAAGATACATTTCAAATCAGGCAGTGATAGGACTTCGCTCTTATCACAGACTTTGAATCAGTTCTTCTCAGGACTCAGTGAGTGTCCTCAGATAAGGGAAGTATTAGCATAAAATCCTACTTATTACTATGATTTGACATTTTAGAATTATGAAACTGAACTTACTACCCTTTGTGGAATGATATTCCTCCATATTCTTCTATTCCAGAGGAATAAGATAACCAAATCTCAAAACGAAAACAGTATTAGACAGAGGCCTTACCTGACCATGTCAGATAAACTGTGAAAACAGTATGGATTAACACAGAACAAACACAACAGTAGTGTCACTTAAGTTCAACAATTTATCTGTTGCTTCTAGGCTTATGCAAAATTACATTTGACTTGCAGGATTTTGTGTTTGTCCAAAGCTACAGATTTTAGCGGATTCAACTTCATTGCATTTGATGCTTTCACTAACCTTAGCAATTTCAGGTGTGCATATTTGCATTGGGAACAGAGGGAAGTATTCTGGCCTATAATTCCTGAGAGGAAGAAATGGGATGGGTGTGGAGTGGCATGTACAGGGCAGAGATACAAACTGCAGCTGAAACTTTGGAGATGCTTTCACCTTATGCGGTAAGTGGGAGTGGATCCAAGGGTTTCATAATAGGCGCTTATTTAACCATGATTCTTACTCTCTGTTTGTTCTATTACGTCCATAGATGCAGCAGTTAAATGTTCTCTGAGAACAAAATCCCCTGGAGTAAAGGTAAAAAAAAAGGTCACTCCAGCTTAGAAATGCTATACATTATGTGTGTAGCACATCAGAGTTGACTGCATCATGTCACACCATACACTGCATTGAGGAGTGGGCTGCAGGCAAATCTATGCATCTCCTGGCTGTGTCTCTCCAGGACTTTGTGTGATGAAGGTGAAGCAAGTACATGAGCATTATTTGGTTTCCCCTTTGGAAAGCAACAAAGACGCATCCCTGGGAATCCGGTGGAGCAGAAGAGAGAACTACTCTGCTTTTTCATGGTAACATGGGACTGCATTTCAGATTGATATTTTGTAATGTAAGCAATGTGTCAAGAAATTAGTAATAGTCAGTGGGTCTGAGTACCAGTTAGGACCCAGATACCTTCCCTCTCTCCATAGGAGTAGATAGAAATGGCATTACATTTCAGAGCAAGAAGAGGATGCAAACACCATGTCTTTTGCCTGAGACACCAGAAACATAGAGATGCTTCTTTAGGTACCTTACCACAAAAGTTATTCACAGTTCACAGTAATTCACAAGTTTCCAGTTTAAATCTTGGAAAGGAAAAGATGCTAATCATAGCATCAGGCTTTCAGTTTGAAGTCATGTCTGTTTTTTTTAAAAAAAAACAGGGCCTTTATTTCATCATTTAGAGCATTATTATGCTCTTTGGAGCATAATAGCTAAAATTCCTGAGAATGGCATTTGCTGAGATTTTTCTGTAATCTTTTAATGCTTTCCAATACCCAGAGTACAATTAACATTATGCCTAATGGATATTGGATATCTGTAGTATCATTCCCCTCCCTCACCTACACTGTAAATGCAGTACTTCCATGTAACCTCCTCTGGGATGTTCATTTTTAATTGCATTGCCTGGTACTAGGAGATGGGTAGTATGTCATTACACAGATAAGTCGTGCTGCATATGCTCATGTCAAGAGCATAATGACTGTCAAACAGACTTAAACTGCAGGAGTTTTGATACTTTGTGTTCTTTGAGTATGATCCATAGCTCATCTCTAACTCTTTCTGTTGCTTCTATGACAACTAATGGTTTTGAACAAAGCAGTTGAGAAATATCAGAGAAACTATACCTACCACTTATGTCCCTCATCTAAAAAGAAACTTGTATCAAATAAAGATTTTAAGACAGTCTGCCGCATATCTCTTGGGTTACTCAGAATGCATTTTGGTCTGTTTCCTCTGTCTTCCAAATTAGTTTTCAAAGAATCATAGAAATGCTGATCACTGATTGGAAAGGATCTCTGGAGATCTTCTAGTTCAATCCTCAGATTTGGGGGTTTAGATTACAACTTCTTTGGGCACTCCCACAGTAACATTTTTGGGTTTTTTGTTTAAATGGAATGTTCTGTATTTCAGCTTGTGCCCATTGCATCTTGCCGTGTCTCTAGGACATTACTCTAGCATTCTCTACTTGAGACTGAACAGACTCTCTTAGCCTTCCCTTGTATGCCAGATGCCCTAAGACCTTAGCTATGTTAGTGGTCCTCATTTGCACTCATTCCAGTGTATCTTTCTTACTTTCCTTAAGAAGTTGTCAAAAGACTTTCATGCTCCTCAGCTAAAGGTGGTGGTTGTTTAGGACAGTAAGGGAACTATGTGTTCCCAGGTCACGTTCCTTCACTGAAAATTCATGTTGGAATAGACAAATTGTTTCTCAAAGCTGAGTCTTCGGACTACATGTAGGTCTTCATTATACTCTGATAACATTGTGTGCTTATTTTAGACTCAACTTTTCAACTTCTGTGTCTTTAAATGTATTTCTCAAGTCACTGTCCTTTCCAGGATACCAAATAACTCCACCAGAAAAGTGCCAATGCAGCTGCATTTTGCTAATGCAAAATTAGGAAGCAGAGATAGGGAGAAATTTAACAGGATAACAAATATTACTTGATCCAGCAGAGCTTATCACTTCTGGCAGATGGATGAAGATTTTACTATGCTGGATGAAACTTAAACAGCAATTCACAAGTAGTATGGAGACTTGTGTTTATCTACATCTATATGGAGTATTAATATACCTGAAATTTTGCAGGCTCTCTTGAGAAGTAAATTGAATTAAAAAACAAAACAAAGGACACTTAGTTGCTTGCAACAATAAAATACAATTTTTCTGGAAGACTATGTGGTGGAAATGGATGGTACACAGCTCCAGTATTTCTCCTTTTTGAGACTTCTCTATTCCAGATAAATCCCCAAACTTGTGTTACTCAAACATATGTGATGGAAAAATGAACATGCTAGAAGAGAAAGGAGTCTGAAACAGATAATTTTGAATGTTGTTTTCTAAGTAATGTAATGTACCCCATCAAAACAGAATGTTGTGGAACAAGTTTATGTGCTTCTAGTGTTTTCTAGGTAACATGCTTAGAGATCACATGATCTTAAGAACCAAGTATTCCTGGAAACATTTGTAGTCCAAGCTGGCATCTTTCTAGTTGTCTGCTGGTTTCATGTCATCTCAAATTAATTTTTCCCCAAATCCCTACTCTTTCTATGTGGTTGAAGAAAATCACCCCATACTCCCTTGACCAGTTTGTCCATCATGTTCTACTTACTGAACAAGTTATCTGGACCTGTGATAAAAAAAAATAAATAAAAAACCTGGTAATGTAGGTGGGGTGAAAACATGGTTTGTTGACATCCAGAGCCAGTGTCCTGCCTGTCAGAAAAGGGCATACATCATAAAAACCTCCTGTTTTCTTATTCTTGGTTACAGCATTCATTTTTCAATCCAAACCACACCATTTCAGTGCTATTATTAAGGCATTTTTGGTTTGGCTTTTTTTTCCTTTGGTAGAGGATACACAAAGATATACAGAAAGATCAAGCCTCTGAAAAATGAGCATGAGGATAGGAAAGAGAAATTGGCTAGAAAAAAGTAGAGAGACCTTTCTAATTTAACCTTAGCATAAATAGATCAACAGTGATTTTTAGTTCTATTTCATCACTTGTATCTTTCATAAACATCTTCAATTGTATTTTCTGTTTTGAACAATCATGCTTGCCTTTTGTTATAAGAGTGTTTCCAGTGTAACTAGATCACAATGTATTCACAGATACAGAAAATCTATAGTATGAAAGATGCTTTTGTATATACCCTGGTCCATGTGTCCAGTTTCATAGAAGCTGATTGGACCAGGTTGAGAAATGGTATTGGGGTCAAGAGAAGAAAAACTGAGCCTTTCAGTGCCCCTACTAATAAGAAAGGGTCTGCAGCATGCAGGTAGGTACTGGGGAACAAGACCATAACCCTTAGAGACTGTGCCCTACCAGCACCGGAAGGGTTTATGCAGGTGTTTGTCACTAGCCACAGGGACTGGAAATCATGTGAGAATTAAACCAACACAGACACAGTGCAGGATTCTGCATTTTTCTCCACTTTGACACAACTTCTAGTGATTTTAGTGGTTGCTATAAAAAGCACATTAAAACTGTCTTACTGTTGCATGTTTGACTCTGATCTTTCCACTAGGTTGTACACTGCTTCCAACCTCTTACATTTCCTTCATTTCTAATTAGTCTTTATTACTGCAAAGTCCTCATTCTAACACACTGAGTCAGTGATATAATGCTAGAAGCTTGATTTCCAGAAACTGACTGACCAAATTACTAACTTAATACTGTGGTCTGTTAAATTTAGGAAAACCTTGCCCACAAAACTGACAGAAAATCTGAGTATTTTCCCTGAGTAAAATCTTTGTCCAACTGTAATAATCACTGTAGACCAAACTTAGTCTGACCTCAGGGTATAATTTTGTTTTGTGGCAGTTTTCAGGATCTCAACATGTATTTTGAGTTCACACTGGAATGAAAATGAAATTTTTGAAACGCATTTCAAACAGAATGTGTTAAAATATCCCTTCTGGGCCAAAGTTTTAGACTTTCCACTGTGCACACCTACTTAATTAATCCAAGTAATTCTGTAAAATGAAAGTCCTTGCACATAAGTCAGAACAATTTTTCATCACAGAGAACTTTGAAAGAGATAAGTCAGGTCTTAAATACTTTTACACCAATGCAACAACAAGTCTTTAGACTAGAAGAGAGTGCAATTCCTTTCTGTTTCTCTCTTTTTTTTTTACTACAAAAATCTCATCAGAGGCAGAAGTACCTCTCTATGGAGATTTCTACATCTCATGAAATCTCCTATTTGTCTCTGGGTGAACTTTGGTGACGTTTGAGCTGCCTCTTCCTACTGCTGCTTTCTTTAGACTACCTCTACTGGTGATACGGAAAGGAATTTGTGACAGCTGGTGGATGAGGAAAGGACAAGTGTCTCTGTCATCCTCACTACCCAACTAAAAGCAGTGTGGGCTTTGGTAAGGAGACTGTGTTGGAGGTTGTAGTAAAACCTATGTTGGCCTTAAAACCCTTCTTTTGCCCATTTTCCTGCAGCTTGGCTCCCTAACTGGTTAATATATACTAACTTCAAGAGGGATTGCATTAATAGACCTCTGCACAGGTTTAACTCTGTTGGTTTAAAATCACACCTTGAGTTAAACGGGTGCAACTGTCTTGTGTCGACAAGACCTTGGAGGCACTTTTTTGGGCACCTTGCCACTGATCCACCTACCAAGGTAATGAATCTTGCCCCAAGGGGACTAACAGATTCCTCCCTGTTAATATTCAGATCTGTCAGAGCAGAGATACTACAACACTGCCCTCACTTAAATCGTTATTCAGTCTCCAGGTACATTATAGAGACTAAATGATTGCAAAGTAGCTTTTTAGCTTGTTATATTCTAAACTGGGCCCTGCAGAAAGCAAACATCTCTTTGTTGGGATTATCTAGCCAGAAGACAGGGAGGGAGAGCAAAACAAATCTCCAATAGTCACAGAGTAAATGGTTAGAGACCTGTTCAGCCAACTGGACATACACAAGTTTATAGGGTGGGCTGAGATCCACCCAAAGGTATTAAGTGAGCTGGTGGGAGTGCTCACCAAACCTCTTTTCATCATCTACCAGCAGTCTTGCCTGACTAGGGAAGTTCCATTGGACTAGAGGTTGGCAAATGTTATGCCCATTTACAAGAAGGGCCAGAAGGAGGATCCAGGAAACTACTACTGTAAGTCTGACTTCAGTGCCAGGGAAGGTCGTGGAACAGGTCATCTTGAGTGCTGTCACACAGCACACACAAGACAACCAGGTGATAGGCACGGTCAGCATGGATTTATAGAAGGCAAGTCCTGACAAATTAACCTGATCTCCTTCTAGGACAAGGTTACCAGCTTAATACATGAGGAAAAGGCTGTGGATATAGAGTCCCTGGACTTTTGCAAAACCTTTCATACCATTTCTCAGTCTATTCAGCATGAGAAACTGGCTGCCATTGCCCTGGACAGGCACAATCTCTGCTGGGTTAAAAACTGATTGGATGGCCAAGCCCAAAGCATCTTGGTAAATGGAGTTAACTCCAGATGGTGTTGTTCTCCAGGGCTCAGTGTTGTGTCGAGTTCTGTTCAATATCTTTATCAATGACCAGAATGAAGGGATTGAATGTACCCTTCATAGGCTTATGGATGACACTAAGCTGAGAGGAAGTGTTGATCTGCTTGAGTGTAGGGAGGCTCATCAGAGGGTTTTGAACAGGCAGGATCTATGGGCTGAAGCCAATGGGATGAAGCTCAAAAAGTCCAAGAGACAAGTCCTGCACTTGGGACACAACAAACCTGTGTCATGCCACAGGTTTGGGGAAGAGTAGTTGAAAAGCTGCCTGGAAAAGAAGGACCTGGGGTTGCTGGTTGACATGTGGTTGAACAACCAAGCAGTGGCTTAGGTGGCCAAGAAGGTCAATAGCATTGTGGCCTGTATCAGAAACAGTGTGGCCAGCAGGACCAGGGAAATGTTCAAGCCCCCATACTCGATGCTGATGAGGCTGTACCTTGAATCCTTTGTTCCGTTTTGGGTCCCGCACTACATGAAAACCATTGAGGTGCTGGGGTGCATCCAGAGAAGGGCAAGGAAGCTAGTGAAGGGTCTGGAGAACAAGTCTTATGAGGAGTGTCTGAGGGAACTGGAAGAAAAGGAGGCTGAGGGGAGACCATATCACTGCACACAACTCACTGAAAAGAGGTTGTAGCAAGGTAGCTGTTGGTCTCTTCTACCAAATGATAAGTGATAGGATAGGAGGAAACAGCCTCAAACTGCACCAGGGGAGGTTCAGATTAGACACCTGGGAAAATTTCCTTCACTGAAAGGGTTCCCTAGCACTGACAGAAGCTGCCCAGGGAGGCGGTTGAGTTGCCAACCCTGGTGGTTTTTAAAAGATGAGGAGATGAAGTGGTCAGGGTTATGGTTTAGTTGTGAACAGGTATGGTTGGAATTGATCTCAAAGGTCTTTTGCAATCAAGCAATTCTATGTTTCTATGATCTTTACAGTTACAGGTCCCAGAGAAGAAGTTTTCCTCTATGTTTGTAACATTATCTTTGAAAGCAAGACCACATGATTGCTAATATCCTTTGCAAATGATTTCTGGCCTTCGGACAAGACCATCCGCTTCTACTTTTTGCACACTTGTATTAATATTATACTGCAAAGAGCACTGCTGCCTGTGAGGAGCAGTGTGGTCCTCTTCAGCCTTGGAAACCAGAGGAACACTCACAAGCCTCAGTGGTGGGGGTCCCCACAGAAAAACCACCACACAGCCCCATGCCTCTGTACAGTCAATGCCAGCATATACATATACCTTTCTTTCAGAGTACTTAACAGTTCAGAAGCGAGCTTGTAAGCAATTAGTGCTTGTTGTGTGATGGAGGCTGCTGTGTTGACTGAGCCAATTAAGAGATCAATTAATGCAGTACAGAGTGCTTAGAGAGGTAGTCTTGGGTGACAATGGTCAGGTACTCGGTCCATACTGCATACTGAACTCTGATCACTAAAATGCCTTGCTGCTTCATATTTAAAGCAGTACCAAAGCACTCTTCACTGCTATCTGGTTTTGAAATTAAAATTAGGTTTGCACTGTTGTATCCCACAAAATACTTTTTTTTACAGCAGTATGTTACTAAGTAGGGAATTCCATGAATTGGAAACACTACAAGCAAACTCCAAAGCATATGTTTCTTTTTCTTGTTGTGTCTGAAATTTTGTATAAAATCAAAGATTATGTGCTCTAAAGGCACAGACTGACTTATAATGAAGTCTCTAACAGGCCAAAGATACTACTGCTTTCTTCAAAGAAAAGCAAAATTAATCCAAACCTTTATCTTTTCGAGTTGAAGTGGGGCTTAAAATCTTTATTAGATTTTTTTTTTCCTTTTTCAGCACTAGTCATAAGTTTATGGATGAGAATTCTGAGTGGACATAGTTCCACCAGCATTGTTTTGTTCCCTAGCTAGGCTGCCAGGGAACCTGTGCTTCTGAGCTCTGTGATCCCTGGGCTGACTCACTGTAGCAGGTTTTCAGGCATGTCAGATGACATTGCTAGGAACTTTGAGTTTCTGGAAGTGGAGGCCGGCAGAGGTGAAACTAATAAGAAAGTCTCAGGAAATTATATATTTCAGAAACACCATGCATATTTCCTTTTAGAAACAGTGTTTGGGGATTTCTGGGTCATGAAAAGGTCTTGAAAAAAATTTATGTAGGTCCTGACCAGACAAAACCACAATAATAAAAGTATAAAAAGAAAAAAAAAAAGCAGTAGTATTAACCCTAAATCCCACATTTCAGCCAGTTCCAATCTTGTTCTGCTTTGAAATCTATTTATGTTCCCACAGGAACTTCAAAAAATCAAGAAAATGAACAATCTGTAGTCCAGTATTGTCTTCACTTTACGGATCACAACATCAAGCAGTCAAATAAACTGATGTGGGTTTTTTCAAAGGAATTTTGTTCTCTTAATGTTGAAAAGTCAAAAGAATAACTCAGAAGATTGTATTTCATATGAGTTTTTAAATTGTCAGGAGTTGCAAACTTGATATTTTTCCTTACCCTTCTCAGAAACAGCAGAAAACCAGCTTGTTTAACATATACTAATCCTGCATAATTTCAACAAGATTTAAATTAAGATTTTAGTGGATTAAATGTTTCTTAACCTGTCACTTATTCAGTGAAGCATTACTTACAGCAGTACTTACAGAAAAGTACTCTCCTTTTGCTTTCTTGGAACTGCCATTCTGGGCACAACTGCTGAGGAAGCAGGACACAAAGCAGAGAGCAGGGGTGTACTTTGCCCCAGCACCTATTTGTAAAATATACTTTTTAACAGTCCTATGACCACCAGAAACAGCAATAAAAAAAATCAAGGTTTAGGCAACATTATAACCCTCTCTATATCTTAAAAAAAACCTCCAACCCAAAACTGTGGAAAAACAATATATTTAAATATTTATAATAATGAATACAAGATTAATGAGAATTGAGCAATAACCCATGGTATTCTCTCTTCCCCTGTATAAGACAATCTCTAGGGACATTTGAACATAATTTCTGGAGGTGCTACATTCAGCACAGAGTTTAGCTCCAAGGCTTTTGTAGACTTCAGTGCTTCAGTGATAGATCTGTTCTGAATGAAGAAAACTAAGGGTGAAATTAGACTCTCTTACTGAGGTATCAGAGAATAATTGAAGTCTCAGAGAGACATAATGCCATACAATAGGATACTAACTTTTCCCCAAGCACTGGTTTCAGTACTTATGGGAAGGGAGTACTAGTTTAGACCATACGGATTTGGCATCCAGGCTGCTGCTGCCACTTGTTTAGTGCGTGATATTGAAAAAGTCTTTGACTGGGAGTCACATCACCAAATTTAAACATGTATGTTGAATCATTTCTCCCTTAACTCCCTCTATAACCACTATAAGGTTTGTCTGTTCTGTTAAATATGAAGGACACAAATCTGGAGTACTGGCCTACTGATTGTTTCACATCACTTAAGTTCAGACACAGTTCTTAAGTTTCTTAAAGCTGACTTCTTTGCCCCATTTTGGATAATGTCAGCAAACTATTTCAAAGGCAAATTGGTTACTGAGGAAGCTAGCCCTAAGCAGCATGGACAGCTCACAGCCTGATCCACCTGGCAACAGGGTGGCACTGATCCCTAACTCTTATTTTGGAGTACAGGCAGAGTCAGAGAAAACTTGAAAAAGATGTACTTCTGGAGTGCGCTTCCATTCACCCTGAAGTAGCTGTTTATGCAGCTTGGATGAATTACACTCCCTGCACCTTCATTTCTACAAAATGGGGAATGATATAAAACAGTACATGGCTGCACTGGTGAAGAACAGTGAGTGCTCTGAGTGAGATATGCACCATCTAAGGAGAAATAAACTAGCAAAGCTCAAAAGATGAGGACACAGAAAAGAAATAAAATCAACCCATGTAAACACTACATGGTAGTCAATTTTTGGGCAATATTTAAGAAGTAAATTTTCATAAGCCTGTCTGTGCATCACAAGCCTTCAGGACCACATTCAGAGCAGGCAGTCTGCAGGGACAGTATCCCAGAGCTGGGCTTCGAAGATCAGGCTAAGGTTAAGATGAACAAGTAGTAGGGCTAGACCTTGTGGTGTGGAAACAGGATTTCAGGAGCTAAACCAATGTTTCCTATGCAGTGGTTCCAAACCACCTCCTTCTGTAGTAGGCCTTTATGTGCAGTGTTGTAGGAAAAGTTTTATGGTATATCACAGAACATTTCAGTAAAGAAAATATAATCCTCGATCTTTCATGTTTGATCACAAATCCTGGCTTTGAGAACTTGTTTGGCTTACCATGAAAGTGGACTGTAGAAAAGCAAAACAACCACCTCATGACACACAATAACTGGCATCTTTTTTCTCAAGAATCAAGGAACAGCCAGATGTGGTTTCAGAAGGCATTTCTTATTGAATCTAGCCAAAAGATGTTGTAATATTTACACTGGTACACAGTTCTGGCCTAAAAACTATTGTGTAAGCAGTCAGAATGAGAATAGAGTTTTAAATGTAACACCAAATAAACAGAATCATAGAATAACCAGGTTGGAAGAGACCCACTGGATCATTGAGTCCAACCATTCCCACNTGCTCCTGGTAAGACTTGTCCTCCAGCCCCTTCACCAGCTTCATTGTTCTTCTCTGGACTCACTCCAGAGCCTCAACATCCTTCTTGTGGTGAGGGGCCCAGAACTGAACACAGGATTCAAGAGTTTCATTAACGTGTGGCTTAGTAAGAAGAACATTGGCTGGGGACTCAAGCAGGCGATGTCTCTGCGGTCCTTTCAATAGATATCAAAGCATGTGCAGGGATCCCAATCCAGCCATGTGGGTTAGGCCCTGGCTGAGCTGCAGGCAGCACCTCCGAGGAGGGTCGGTCAGTCCCCCTGCAGCAGGTGGAAGGCCGCTCAAGCAGGCGCAGGCACCTCGGGCCCCGGCGGCCCTGGCGGGAGGCAGGCGCTCTGCGGGCCTGGGGCCGATAGGTGGCAGGCAAATCTCAGCCCTGCTGGCAGCAGCAGCCTCCTCCCAGGGCAAACCCCCCGCTGCGGGCAGGGAATCCCCGGGCCCCCAGAATACAGGCTTTCTTAAGGGGGCCCGGTGCCTCCTGCGTGTTTTCACTGGAAGTCAGCACAGGTTTAAGGTTTCTGAGTTGCGGGTTTAGCTGGTTCAAGAGATGAGAACAGTCTTGCAGTTTGTTGGGAGGAGCAAGCCTGTGCTATTTTAGAAAATCAAAGTCGAGCTGGATAAAATGTGTTCTGCTCAGTTCACCGACTTATTTCAGTCAAGCTTCAGCAGTCATTGAGCACCTGTCTCAAGCTTTAGATCACTTAGATTTCGCTATCTGTGCTGCCTGCTGTAAAAACACTGAGTCTGAGTGAACACCTGTGCTCAGCTGTGCAGTCTCTCTTCTCAAGCTTTTCAGCCTTGCTCCTGTTCTGACAGTTCCCTAGTAGCTCGGACATACACGAGGCAGCACAGAAAGAGGGGGTTGTCATGATTCCCAACCTATATTTGATTCTGACTCTCTTGATGATCACGTTTTTCTTGCCACTAAACATGACAGTCGTGTGGCTTTCCCCCCCCCCCCACCAGCTTTCAGGGCAGAGACCCAGAAGCCCACCTAAAATTAAATAAACAAAAAGTTAATGGAAAACTTAATGGCAAACTTAATATTTTCATTTTTAAAGCTCCCCACTTTTAAGCAAAATTCATTATTCTTAAGTCACACACAACCTGTTGACCCTTTCCCAGTCCTGTTTCACGAATCTTGTCTGAACACAGTATAAAGACAGGACTGAGCAAGAATCTTCACCACAGCATTAGCGCATCTTTAGGCAGGGCAAAATAAAGACTGAAGTGGAAATCAGGAAAATAACCACATATTTTTCAGCCAATTAAAGCACAAGGGGAAGTTCGTTTTCTAAGTAAAGCTTTCCCATACGTTGAAAAAAAAGAGGGAGAAATAATTATAGCTTTTTAAAGTGCCTTCTTATGAATGCATTGCTGTTGTAGAAACTGAATTAGGTATCTTCCTGAATATGTGGTACAAAAAATCCTTATTTCCACTTCAACCTGCTTGGTGTTTCTGCTGCAATTCGTTGTGGCCCAGCCTGGTTTTTCCTCGGCACCCTAAATACATTAGAGAGCACTGTGCATGCTGTGTGCATAGTAGGAAGAGATATATATATGTGTGTGTGTGTGTGCACAGCATACTGGAAGGAGGGGGTTGTGTGCATTGACACATGTATGTATGTGTAAGGGGAGATGTCTGGAAAGTTTTATATGATCACTGCCATGATATAAGTTCTATGATTAGAGTATCTAACTCTTTTATCTGGCATTACAGAAGTGGGAATTGTTATGATCCCTCTACTGCAGAGTCATGAGCACAGAAAAGTAAGTTAGCAGCTGAAGGTCACTCAGAGAGCCCACACATGCAGAAAACGAGACAACACAGGTTTTCTGACTCCCTGAGTCACAGGACAGTGTCTGTTCCTACCAGAGACTGAAGGTGCTAAGTCTCAGCAAAGCTCAGATGTATCAAGTCCATAGCTTTTACAGTGCACATAACTCATCCCTGAAATAGGTTGAAAAACACATGCTGTGCAGTTATCAGCACTTCCTTCTGCTGGTGAAAATGTGCAGAAGCACATGAAAAGACCAGTATGATTGAGGGCCTCTTGTGTGTTTAGCATGAGGACTGGGACTCACGGGCAGTCAGCAAGTACTTGAGGTCAAAAAGAGGAAGTTCTAAGTGGTTTGAGCTGCAAATTTGGATGACTTCACTTCTTGTTTATTGTTTGCATTTAAAGCATACACAGCTTAGTGACAAGCACTCTGAAAAATATATTGTTTGAGTTTACATGGACGTATATGAATTCAAAATATAACTGTATGTGTCTGAATTTTTTTAAAAAGTGTAATTCACGGGCAAAATTCAGTTGCCAAACATTAGAAAAGTCCAAGAATATGAATTACCCAAAAGTCTCTTTCTACATTTTCAAATATTAGAACTGATCTTGAATTGGAAAATAAATTAATATTTGCCCCAGACTGAGGCAAATCTGGACCCAGGTTTTTTAAATCACTTCAGGTTTTTTAAAAAGCTAGTGGGAATGCTAGTTCCACCCTCTGAGATGTTCAATATCTAATGCAAATACTTGGATTTTAGGCTTTCTTGACATGTAATCTCCTCTTAGGTGCAAACCTCTCACCACCACTGCCTGGGAAACTAATATCACTTAGTCTTATGTAATTCAAAACATGTTTTATCAAGCAGGTGAACACAGTGCTCAGAGTTCAGCAGCAGTTTACCTTTTGAGGGGTAGGAACGATTCATTATGTCTTGCAGTCCCGGAGACAGGCCCTGCTGAAAGATGTGTCTAATTATGTCTAAGCATTACTCTGAGACAAGCCAAAAGGTTTGAAGGTATAGTTAAGGCTATGACAAGCCAAACATTTGTCTAAGCCCCGTGAGGCAAAAACATCATCAGATCTTTCTATCTGTGCGTGCAGCATGAAAACACAAACAGTGCATAATGTGGCATGCAAGTGCATGTACACACACATGCACACATACATGCATGTACCTCAGGTCACTGTGACCGCCAGGAAGCAATGCCAGACAGTTTTCAGCACTTTGGCTCTCTCCTGACTCTCACTCATTCATGGGCACAGAGCCGAGACAGAGCCAGGTTTTCAGCTGCAGCCAGACTTAATGCTTCATTACTTTGCCCACCTCTACACAGGATATAGCATTTTTAACATTAGCAGTTAGAATTATAAGCTCTCATAAATTATCCCAGACCTGTACTGCTGAAAATATGTTCCAGTGCCTGGCCCACCCATCCCCTGCCCCATGAGGTGGGTGGGGTACCAGCTTTGTGAACCGTAGCTGTTTTCCTTCTGCAGCCTCCACTCAGTCACTGTTCAGAACCTTTGAACTAGATCCAGTCTATGTTTACCTGATGTTAATGTAGATTTCTCATATGATGTACTAGAATAGCGTAAAACCTGTTAGGTGCGAGTGGTTCACGCTGGGCTCCAAATGAAAATTTTGAGGATGGAAGCAAGTGTTTCTATAGCCAAAGAAGGCACAAATTCAGTTGAAGCAAAGCTACTGGGAATGTCAAGGTGTAATAAAGGCTTAGCAAATATTTTTTTGGAAGGAGAAGGGGAATGGCAAGGAGCAGGTCTAGGGTATGCAAGCAGTTTAAAGTTACTGCCAAGCTAACACCCACACAGATGAGGGAGACTTGCAGTGTGCCAAAGGTCACCCTTCGTTTCAAAACCAACCAGTGAGTTGCAAGCTGCTATGCATCCCCACAGGACCAAATTCTCTGCTTCGTTGGCAGCCACCAGTGAAGGATGACACATGAGATGCTCTACCTCTGAACCATCCCCGAGAGGTTTTATGACTCACCACACACATCTTTGATTTACAACTCCTTTCTTCCTCTCATCTTTTATCTTCAGAATGAGAAGCTTGCCAGGAGCACCTTACCTCCACATTCCCTTACAGGACAAGAAGAGGGAGGCATCACCAATTTTTCCTTAGTTACCACATTGATGCTCCAATCTCAGTGTTGCTCCACTGCCTTAAGGTTTTACCATGCACAGGTAAGTCAATGGAGTCAAATACTGAGTTGGTGAGAACTGGCAAAACTGTCATTCTTTTCAGGAGTAGTAGAGCCAGAGGGATTTTGGATAGTTCTGAGCCTTTAACTAGGTCTGGGAAAGTTCACAGCAGCAAGAGGAAACAAAGAGAAAAAGACTTTCCCCCTAGAAGGCCACAAAATAAATCAGGGCCATGCTAGGCAGCCCTCTCTGAGGACTCCGCTGAAGAAAATCCCAGCTTAATAAAATGAAAGAACACTCATGGGTTACAGAGAAGGTGTTAAAACATGTGACTGCTTACTGAGAGCTCTTGAGTTAGTTGTGGGACAGGTCAAATAGAGTCTGATATTTGGAGGAACAGGCAAAAGTATAAACAGACTGTGAGGATAAGGAGAAACCATAGAGGAAGCTATCCCACAGCAGGATGCACAGGGCATACCTGGAATGCTCAGGGAACTGTAAGAAAAGGTGCAGTAGATAACCAGCCTACAGAAGTGTCTGGGATGATCAGAAGCCACTCACATTTAGGCCCTGCCTGCCATTTGGAGGAAGAAAGAAATCCAAGGAGCTAATGGAGTCTTTCTTACACAAGATCTAGTGAGAAGGACTTGGAGGTTCACTGAAAGGAGAAGAGTAACAACACCCTAAATATTTACTTCTCATGCTACTACTTTACCAGGGTGTTTCTGTTTTTATCTTCTAGACTGGAATGGCCCTCTGTGCTCAAAATTTTAATTAAAAGCTAGGGACAAACAACCTCCACATCAGTTACAGACATTTTGCATTCACAACAGACTTGGGTTTTCATCATACGACCTGCCTTTATAACAACTCAGTTAACATTTTAATTTTAAAATGTAGTTAACACTTCAAGAAGCATTGCTCATTTTCAAATGCTGGAATGCATACGTAACCTCAGGAGCTTGTGTTTGTGTTTATTTTGACCAGCACAATTAAAAAAACCTTTGTCACACAAATTGTACCTTCTATCGTGGGGAGTAGCACACAGGAAAATGAATGACATCAAATCATACATTTGTGCATCAAGGAAATCATTGAGAAGCCAGCAGAAGCAGCACAGAATCGGGAAATGACTAATGAGTCCAAAGTGCTGGGATTTCAAGGTGTGAAAAGAAGCTTTTGGAAAGCAGAACCAGCCTAGCTTGCTAGGCACAAACGCAGAGATCAAATGCTGTATTTTCCACCCCTTTGAGGATACTAGTCATATTTTTGGCACTGACCGTTTACTCAGGAGAGATTCAACTTTGCACACTTGACATTGTTTGGCAGCCACCACTTCAAGCGCATGCTAAGGGAATGTGTTGAATAAAGGGATTTCTTGTTCCTTTTGAAAAGAACAATAAACAGCAGCTACAAGGAGTGCCCAGCTATCTACATGAGAGTTAACTGTATCAGAAATGGGGGGAAAAGAACCTTCTCCACATGGAATATGCTGCCTTGGAGAGACAAAAGACTTCATTAAAACCAGACACACCAGAGCTTTCTTTAAAAATTTTATAGCTTTTCAAATGTAAAACATATTTAACAATAGCTCTTTTGCAATGTTATAAGCTTATTTATTAGTCTATATGTGTTCATAAATCACCCTTTTATCCCCCTTTTTATTTTTCCAAATTAACACATTTTTGATAATAGAGATTATGAGAGAGATGATGAAGTGCTAGATTCTATCTCCCATACCTTTTGTGTTCCTAAAGAAAAATCATAAAACCCAAGAATGGGGCAAACACCACAAAGCTTTGCTGATGGTAGTGATCAGAAAGGGTAATAAGGCTGCCTTTTCTGTGTTCATACTTCTTTCCTTATCCTTTTTTTTGGCCAATATTCCAGCAAATGAGCTACAGCATTACAAATGCATATAGTGTGCTGTGGATGTGGTTCTTGTTGAGCCTCTGTCTCTGCACAGTTGCTTGTGGAAGCATAGATAGGGCAGGCAATGTCAGATAATAGGACTGACAGATGCTTTGCATGATAAAACTCAAGATTTCTATTGCTTATAACTTAGTCACATGCTAGAAAGAAGTGTTCTAGCTTTCATGGTTTTCCAGTAACAAACCTAGAGAAAAACAACATCTTTTAATCTCTCTGTCAGCCATGCAGTCCATCCAGTCATGATGGAAAGGTTATATCATGCAACTTTTGCAATCATCAGCACAGCACAGAGATAAATGCAGCCTAATCTATGGCAAGAAACTCATGACTGACTGACAGCATGTTAAAAGATTTGGCAGACTCCACAGCTAAAACCCCACCTTTTTTTTTCTTAAAATAATGAAGGAAGGTGCACATATTGTGTAGTATCTTCATGTGTGCCTAACTAGGCATGGGATCCCGCTATGGTCCTCTGTGGTGTGGCTGGAGTGGTGGTGTATGATGCTTTTTTGGAGAAACCTTTCACTACGTTAACTATGCATGGTGAGAACTGGCTTCCTAATTTTCCAGTGAAGTGTAGAAGTTAGATGGGATTGTACCCTTGGCACTCTAAATGTAGGGAGCAGGAGCAGTGTGGCTTTTTACTCCTTCTGGTCTCTCAAATCCCTCTGGCAGCTGGGAGTGGGGGTAACTTCTGGCACAACTGAACACAGTCTGACAGAATGCCATATATTTGGGGGAGCTTCCTGAAACTGAATTTGCTGGCTATTTCTGTTATGCCAGGTGAAAAAAAAGATATTGGACTAGAGTAGGATGCTGTAAGGCCTTATTTACTGTCCTCCATACTCAGGGAAGTCCCTGCGTGTCAGATAAGTGCAGCTTTGTATCTTGTTGTGCCTATCTGATAGGATGCAAAATCTTGACAGAGATGTGGAGCTCACTTTGGAAAAGAGGAGAAATGAAAAAGCAAATGTTGCTTTTCCAACATCATTTTGGATTAACCACCCTTGTCATAGTTGGAAAGGTTGAGAGGGGAAAAAAGTGAAATTGGAGTGGTTGACCTTTACATTAACTTCTTGGCCTTACATGTCATCCTTCAAACAGCACTCAATGCCTAGATCTACCAATGAAGCCACAGGAACCATCTGAAATCATGACAGCCACAGGCATCTTCTTGATGTAAAGCCAAAAGCAGCAAGGTGGGCAGTGGTTGTACCTGTTGTAAGTGGCAGTGCCAGTAACTGGGAAAGCAGCAAATACAAGAGTGGACCCTGTGCTTCCTTTCCTAGCAGCTTAGGGGATTTGCACCTGGGACTAGAATGGCATTTCCAGAGTGACTCTGCTGGGATGCAGAGGAGCAAAACTCAGTCTCTTGAGCTCAGAGACCTCACTGGAGGTTGCTCCTGTGTAGTGGAACCCAAGTCCACCTCCTCAGTAGCTCAGGTCAACTCACTCACATGTGTTTGCATCACAAACTTTTACGTTTTTTTAAGCTACCTCTACAGGTGATCTTTCTGGTTTCTTGTGTGATGCCTGAATGTGAGAATTTTTTGAAGACCTATTAATTTACTAGAAGCAAGTGAAGTATTAAGAAATGCTGATGGTTCCTTGCTGACAGTGTGAATCCCCTCATGAACCAAAAGGATCGGTACATTAGTGGCATAACTTCAGTACAGACTAATTCTCCTGTAAAATCCTGACAGCAACCCCCCCCCACACTTTTAATGCAGACATACAGGTAATTTTGTTGCTCAGTAGTGCTTTATCTTAGCAATTTGATAATTGATATCTCTGGCCACCAATTTACATTGCTTCCTTCCTTTAATAATCAAGACTGCAATCCCACACAAACCAACCCCCAAGCCCAATTAGAGTCGTATTCATACAATTTGCAGATTAGCATTTTTGAAATGCTCATCCTTAGTACAGAATGGGGCTGCAGCATTTTCCAATTATACAGAGCAATTAGAGAAAAACATCAAGACATTCTGAGGTCTCATTAGGGAAAGTGTTGGTTGTTACAGACATCTTCACAGATTACAGTTGTGTCTAGGGCCTGCATCTTCCCTTCCCCCATTCCCCACCATGCACACAGACATACTCTTTTGGAAGAGTAAGACTGTGACTCAATCCTATTGAAACAATGGTCAATGGTCTCTCAGAACAGTCTTATATTGGCTACTATTTAAAAGAATGATGATTTGTTCACACCACCAAAGAGCCTTCAAATAGAAGAAACTCTACTGAATTTATCTGTCTTTTCAGCTTTTATAATTGAACATTCTCTGACAGACAAATACTATTTCCAAGGCAAAATTATTGAGTATTTTCTTACGGAAAAATGCGAATTGCTTGTGCCTCATAGCAGGACATTCCAGTGATGGAAGGTCTAAAACAAATAAAAGCAATATTTTTTTATAATATTCATGATTAGCCAGCATGGAGAGTGTAGCACCTTTAAACTCAAAGTAGTGAATCCTTCTACCACAGTACTCATGCTTTTGCTTGGGGAAATGCAGTTCTGGGGACTAGAGATGTAATAACAAGCCTATAAATAGTCAAATTTTCATATCAGGCTAGTGGCTTGAAAAGGACTTAAATCACCATGAGCCTCATTGCGCCTCTCTGCACAAATGTAAATTTGCCCCTAAAAATACAAAGTTCTTGCAGCGTGTTACAGGAGGGTGGGGGATACTCAGGGCCTCAGCATAAATAAATTGAATAGACAGTTGTCCCAGCTGCCAGCTGTGCAAAAATCTTTTTTTTTCTCCCACTAATTGGCCAGTTCTGTGCTGTGGAGCAGACGACATTGTTTGTGTGTGGCAGCTGAAACAGCTATCAGAGGAAGATCCTATTGGAAGTGGCAACACACCCCGAGGAGTCAAGCCTGTGGGTCAAAAGGATTATGTACAGGAATTTGCCATGGCACAGCAGCATCACACAACTCGTCTGTCTACAGTGTGATCAGGCAAGAGACGACAGCCTCTGACTAATGATGCTGTTCCCATCTGTTGATCCTTAATATGTTCCTTCTGCTGTCTGTCCTGTGCATAAGCAGCAGCATCTGCAGAAAGCAGCATGACTGCTAAATCCTATCACCAGAAACCCAGGTAATAACACTCTACCAGTAAGGTTACCTAAGAATTTTAGAAATCATAGGAGATGCAGAGATAGAAAGTAGAGTTGTGGCTGGGGAGTAGAAGAACACTGCAGAGGAGTCACTAGGAGAGTCCTCTTAGAATCCACTAACAAACCTGTTGCAAATGTTGACTTCCCATTTTCCCATTTTTCTGCTCTTGGCATGATAACTGAAACACTCTTTCTTAGTAATATCATACCACAGTGTGTGATGTCTCTTTCTGTCATCATTGACTGCTGTTGAGATCAGTTGTCCCAGGAATGATGTCCATTTAAAAGAAGGACTGGAAGGAGGATCCAAGGAACTGCAGACATATCAGTCTAACCTGTGTGCTGAGGAAGGTTACAGAGCAGATCATCCTGAGTGCAATCATGTGGCATGTACAGGACAACTAGGCAATCAGGTCCGGTCAGCATGACAGGTAGGTCCTGCTTAAGTAACCTGTTCTCCTTCCATGACAGGGCGACTCACTTAGTGGCTGAGGAAAAGGCTGTGTGCCACCATTTCCCACAAAGTTCTCGGAGTGTATCTGGCTGCTCATGGCTTGGATGGGTGTACTCTTCACTGGGTAAAAAACTGGCTGGAGGTCCTGACACAGAGAGTTGTGGTGGATGGAGTTAAAACGAATTGATGACCAGTTACGAGTGCTGTTTCCCAGGGCTAAGTAGGAGGGACAGATCAGTTTTAATATATTTTTCAGTGATCTGGATGATGGGATTGAGTGTACTTACCCTCACTAATTGTGCAAAACACACAAAGTGGGTGGTATTGTTGATCTGAACAGGCTGGAGGTCGGTTGAAATAGGCTCAACAAGGCCAAGTGCTGGGTCTTGCACTTGGGTCATAGCAACCCCATGAAATGCTACAAGATGGGGATGAATGGCTGGAAAGATGTTTGGCTGAGAAGGACCTGGGGGTATTGGTCCACAACCGGTTGAACATGAGCCAGCAGTGTAGCTAGGTGACCAAGAAGGCCAACAGCATCCTGGCTTGTATCAGAAACAGTGTGGTCAGCAGGACTAAGGAAGTGACTGTGCCCCTCTACTCAATCCTGGTGAGGCTGTACCTCGAATACTGTGTTCAGTTTTGAACCCTTCAGTACAATAAAGATATCAAGTTGCTGTAGTGTGTCCAAAGAAGGGCAACAAAGCTGGTGAAGGGTCTGGACAACAAGTTTTATGAGGAGTAACTGAGGGAACTGGAGTTTTTTAGCCTAGAGAAAAGGACACTGAGGAGATAACTTATTGCTCTCTATAACTAGTTGAAAGGAGGTTGCAACGAGATGAGTGTTTGTCTCTTCTTCCTAGTAGTAAGCAAAAGGACAAGATGAAATGACTTCATTTTGTGCCATGGGAGGTTTAGATTGGCTATTTGGAATTTTTTTTTTCACTGAAAGTGTTGTCAAGCACAGGAACAGGCTGCCCAGGGAAGTGGTTGAATCAGCATACCTGGAGGTATTTAAAAGACATGCTGATGCAGTGCCTAGGGACATGATTTAGTGGTGGACTTGGCAGTGTTAGTTTCATGGTTGGACTTGATGATCTTAAGGGTCTTTTCCATCTTAAACTAGTCTATGATTCTAATACTGTGATTCTATGATAAGAGAGGCAAAATAGTCAGATTGTGATAGAAACCACTTACATTTCCAAAGCTGTCTTGAATATTGCAGTCTTATAACCCAATCCCAAATCAAAACCTAAACTAAAAATGTTACTTGTAGAAAGTATTTTCAAAGCTGAATATTTCTTACAAAATGGGGCAAGAAAGATCACAGCCAAGATCCATTTGCAAGAAGGTGCATATTAACAGAAACTATTACATGTGAAGCTGCAGAAAAAAGCTGTGTTCCCTGTCCTAGGAGAAGGTGATTCCTTATTAGCAGTCTATATCTATACATAGGTATACAGACAGGGAGACAGAAGGACATTGTATGTGAGACATTTCCAGAACACCTACTTAGTAGAAAGTTAATGAAGTCTGGAATCTTCTGGAATCAGCACTATCTTTGCTCAGGAAATTATTTTTCAAAGAAGAAAATTCCTTGCGCTGTTCCTCATTTATGTTGATGCTTACATACTCTTCTGTCATCTTAAGCTTTGATTATGTTTCTTGCTGCTGCTGGTTGTCATGGAGAATAGCAAAAGGCAGGCAGCAAAGAGATAAGAGCAGAGGTTTTCAGTGATATTTTGGTCCATTTTGGAATGCTGTATTCAAGTTTAGGGAGAAAAAATATGGGAAAAGTCAAACAAATTATTACAGGCAGTGGTCTTTTTTAACTTCAGAAGCCAGAAGAATGGGAGAGTGATTCCAGACAGTAAACAAGCCATCCCATCTGCAGCAATGACTGGCATGACTGGGATTCTTTAGGAGCTCAACCTTGAATGGTCCACAGGGATCAGATTTCTGGCATATTGCACTATTGATGGCACAAGAAAATCAAGTTCAGAAATGTTGCGTTAACAACATATCTCAATGTCAACATCTTCACTTTAATCCATTCCCATGGGGGGTCATAATGTGCTCTCTAGCTGGCTGTTGCCAAACACGTATTTATAAAATGTCTTTGTCATGAATGTATAGAACCCTTTTAAAATCAGGGGGCCGAATTTTGTCTTTACTCCTGACCTGCTCCTCCTTAAGGTCTTGGATTGTCCTGTGGATAGTGACATTATTTCCATGCACGGTACTTTCCTAGTCACATGAAGTGACAGGTATGTCCAGATCCCAGTGCCTCCGTCCCCTGCATGGTGCATCTACATTTCTAACCGTGTACGGTAAGATGCCAGGCACCTTTGGATGCCTTCCCTGACAGCACTGGATGCATAAACATAGAAAAAGGGAGAAAATGAGAGGTAATGCTTACAGGCAGAAGCATAGTTGGATGCTAACATTGGAACGTGCCACTTTATTTGTTCCTTCATCCTTGTTAGTTTACACCACAAAAATAGGAGCCTCCTAATGAGGAATGGGGTTGAAAGCTGAAGCATCAGAAGACCAAAGGTCATGGTAAATACTTAGAGCAGTTTAAACATGTTCTTTACTGCATGTCAGGCATGGTAAGGAGAACAGCAAACCTTTTGGAAATTTAGAGCAAGATAATTCTTTAATTGAAAATGCATATATTTCAGAAGAATGAGCTCTCTGATTCAGCTGAGGCAAAACAGGTATTTATTTTCCAGACTACTATCTTTAAAACTCTCTGCAATTTTAGGTATTGATTCTGGTCTCAGGATGTGTTTTCTGGTTTTTCTATCGTCATGAGACAGGATTAAATTGCAATTGATGCTACTAGGGGTTAAGTATGTTTGTACTGGATTAATTGCTAAGGAAGGTATAATTGCTTAGAAAATTTACCTTACCACCAAACTCAAGGTCTACAAATAAGAAATATTTTTTTTCTAAAGTATAATCCACCAGTTTATTTCATTGTTTTGTACCACCTCTTCCTACCTCTGCCTCTGCACTTTTAAAGAACAGCTGTGGATTATTTTTTTAGATACCTGAGAGTTTTGGAAATCCATTACTTATTAAAGGGAAGTGGATCGCTATATTTGAAAACCTCAGTGAGGGTGTTCTCACTGTTCATGCTTGCTCTTCTCTCCTCTCCCAGCAGTCCTATTTTTAACACAGGGAGGTTAGCTATCATCCTGACATATTCAAGTGCAACAGACTTCTGGCCTGGCTTGACTTTCCAGCAAGCATAGCTGCCAATTCACATCCGTTTTTCAGTCAGCAGCCATGAGATCAGCTGTTCCAGGCTCTGGGAAGCTCCGCGCCTGGCCAGCATCCTCCCTCTCCCCTCCATCCTCTCTGCCGGCCACACAGCTGCGGCACCACAGGCAGAGACTGACCGGCTCTGGGCGCCAAACCTCAAATGCACACTGCTATGTTGGTGGAGCAGATATTATCTGAAGTATTTGGGCAGCACAGGAGGGGTTTCTCAGGGAAGCTGCCATTCTGTCCCTTGGGAGGCACTACCACACTGACCTGAGGAGATGGTGGAATATGGTTTCTCACAGCCTCATGTGCCAGTCCCACACATCAACACACAGAGCCTGAGCAGGGTTGGAGGTTGCATGGCAACTCCAGCAAGCTGGTAGGTCTCCTAGCCACCTCCTGGTCAAAGCTGTGCCATTAAAGTCCATGATATTTAAGTATCACAGGTATAAAAAAACCCAACTCCATGTAAGAAAAGTCTCAGAAGTTGCAAAATTTTGCATCACTTTCTCAAAGTTCTTGATGCATTTATCCTCAAGTAGCTGGTAGGAAAGATTTATTTTGTGTAACTGATTGATTGCTGATACCTGCTCCTTGCAAAGCATTCAAAGCTCAATGCAGGAGACAGGGAAGTTCAAATGGTTTTGAAGCAGAGGCACTGAGTTGTGAAGTCCCCCTGTGGCTCCTAGGAGAGAGATTTCATGGTCAATGAAAAATATGCCTGGTCTCTATACCATTGAAGTAGCATCTTCATGTCAGGTATGAAAAATATCAGATGCATATTTTTGCAGCCAGCATTGCAAGACTTAATGTATGCACCAATATGGGTGGATCCTGAGTTGGCGTCAGTTGGAGAAGCATGTGAGGTACTGGAGCTATGTTGGTTGCTGACAACTGTAAGTCATGTGTCTCTCTCTTGTTTTGGCTTTTCAGATCTCCTTCCTCTAGGACACCAGGACAGCATTTTTGTTATGGAAAGCAATAAGAATTATCATGGATGTTACTGAACAACTCTGACTAAGTTGATATATGGGTGACCAGGTTCATCTATAGGTCCCATGGCTGGGTTAGGTAATAGGAAACACCGAGTACTCCAGCATCTTCAATTAGCCTGTCCACCTAGACTGATTTCCTCCTCTTGCTTTTATAGACTTGTTAAATAAGGGAGATATTTGCAATTAAAAAGAACTCCACATATGCACACATAAATCTTTTTGGACTTCTTCAGGCTATGCTTAGCTTTAATGATAGTCTCCCCTCAACTATGTAAAGATCTATTAATCTTGACTCAAACTATTAGACAGTCACACTAGAATGGGTTTTGAATTAAACAAAAATGAAATTAGTTCATGCACGGTAATTACAAATGCCTTTGCTGTAATGCCTATGTATGTATGACCTGTGTTTCATCTCAAGTTGCCTGGCTATGGCTGGAACTGAATTCATACTAACAGAGTGGCTCTTCATCAATGACACAAAATCACTGTCAGCTGAGGGCTGCAGAGCAAGCACCATGCACATAGAAAGCACCACACAACCACATTGCCACTGCTGCGGTGGCTGAGGTCAGGGCTTCTCTGTACCAGGGCCCCACGAGGGAACAGGGAAGCATTCCAGCCAGTGTGGTGCTAGAGTTGCCAAAGACTGGAGGAGGTGACGTGTGGGTCTCCTTGCTGCTGGAGGGGAGGCAAAGCAGTGCAGTGGCACTTAATTCAGAGTCATGGAGCCCTGATTGCCAGAGTCTTGTTCCCATGGTTTTAACCACAAGACCATCCTTCTGCATGCATGAAAGTCATCTTCCTGATGTGTGCAAGTAGCCTGTGGTATGCTGTAAATTATAAACTTATCTGGCCAGTAACCATTTTCTAGGAGAATTACTTTTTCTGATTTTGTTATAAACACCTTCATGAGTAAGATGGACAGTGTGCAAACCTCTGACCGTGAATATTGTAGTACCTTTAGTCCCACAGATTTAGGTGGCACGTCGTAACTGTACTTCATCAAAATGTGCAACTTTTAACCAGTAGGTAGCTAAAGTTTCACTTGGGAAACCACAAACCTATAGAGTATAATAACACTGGTGGCAGGGGAGAAACAGAGCCATGTACTGTAATTATAGTCCAAGAGGCCATCACTGACACATAAAATGCCTCAGTCTGTGGTGGCAGCAGGAAGCCACATGCTGGGACAAAACCGTGCTGTTTACAACATAAACATCTCTGCTGCAGGGGCTGGGTGGTATTTTCATCTCTTTCACAAGCTAAACAAAACCAAGCAGCTGATTTCACGTGGGGCAACTCCAGGTTTTACTCACCTACTTTTATTTCCAGCAGGAGGAAAAGACTCAAGTAGTGTAAAATGTTGTAGGCTTATTTGTGTGTTTTCTCCAAATAACCCCATATCCAAGGGATAACAGCAATAAAAAATGGCTATCTGCAGTACTGGATTATCACCAACAGAAAATATCAAACATTAAGTGTTTAATATATGCTAACACTGAAAGTTTTGACAAGGACCAGTAGGAAAAAGCAGAGAGGCGTGCATTTTGCTTTTTGAAGCAGGCCTTTTAGGTTCTCGCAGCAGTAAAAATGTTTACATTGCTCTTGTATTTCACATGTGATGTATAATGCTTCTTTGAAAAGCTTCTGTTGTGTGAATCAGCCAGACATACTGCCTGGGATGTAACAGAAAGGCAGCTCTTGCTTCTGAACTGAAAATAGATTTAGTCAGTTGTACAAAGTAATTTAGCTGAAGAAGTTAACTGATGAACATAATTTCCTCCGAGTAAAACTTAAGAATACCATATGTATTAACACTACCAAGACTTTCTATGAAGGTTATTTTGAATTATACTAGGTAGGCTGTCTCACCACAGTCAGACATAAAGAAAAACCACTGAATAGCAGAATAAGAGAAAAATATGACAAGTAGTTGGGCATGAAAAAAAATCTGTATATGTGAATATCACAGCTTGTGACAAAGAAAGTTTCTTTTAAAATATAAAATTCTCTATGAATTCATTAGAATTTGCAATAGTTATGGAAATTCTGTTGAAAAGTGTTTGTTGTTAAGGAGATATTTGAATGATTTTATTTTTTTTCCCAATAACATTTTTCTTCTGGTTCTGTTAAGAAAAACATTAAGATTGTATGCTCAACTTGTACTAGAAACATTACTGGTATTGGATTCACTAATTTAATTAAAATGTAAAATAAACTCCATTATAGTTGACTATTTTCATACCTCAAAAAACTCAGCTTTTTGAACCGAAATTTTACGTATTTTTTTGTCTGAAGATGTATAATTCCTGAAGCCCTTGGAAAAGGCTCCTTCAGTTTTGCAGTCAAGAAGTATTAAAACAATCACGGGCTTTAAGGCTCTAAAATTCAAATCATAGCTTCTTTTACAGAAGGCTTAAGAAATGTAAGAAATTCTATACAGAGGAACATCTGTACCCTCTGAATGAATGCAACTTCCGTGGTCTGAAATCAAGCAATTAAAACTCCAGAAACCCCCTCCATAAATCTAATGGCAAAATTATTATCAGCATATTTCATTGTGGAATGCTTTTATTTTTCTTTAACAGAAAGGTTTGCATGTTGCTCTCTGGTCTGTTTTAATCTGTAGCACACTGCATCTCATTGCTAGTATGCAATATAGGTTAACTTAATCTTACCAGAGCAACTTCTGGCATTTCCTAATTTAAGAAGCCTTACTTTTTGAACTTAACATTACATTCATTTTAGTATCATTTACATTTACTCTAAAACATCCATATCCATATTTTGCTGATTTTGTTCAATCCTGCATCCTGCTCATTTTTCCCATTATCTTAACGAAAAGAAAGGGCCAGAGAAGGGTCAACTTTTTCTAAAGTCTGCTCTGCTGTTTGTAACTGAGTAAGCTCAACCACAAAATAAACCACTGTAAAAATGAATGATGAGATGTGAATACCTTTGCATACATGGCACATAGGAGGAACAAACTTGTCACAAGCCATCCGATTACTTCTAACCACAAGATTTTAACATCAACTGGCTGCGCTATTGATACAACTATTCTTAACACATTTGGAAAATATTCTTAGTATTCAAACATTCTCTTTCCTAACCTAAAAACCCTAATGCAAAAAACTAGGCAACAGTAAAAATGTCAGTCCTGGCTTGATTGAATCTAGGAGCAAAATTCTCATTGACTTCAATCTTGTGTGCCCTCTGAACTAATAAAGAATAACCTCAATAGGTCCGTAACACAAAACATTCCTAATATATAAAATCAGTATTACAGTAGAAGATTTGGGTTTTGATGTGCTTCATGGCAAAGAAATGTTTGTCTCTTTATCTTGAGGCTGAAATTGAGCATAGTAATGTTGCATAGGTCTATTTATCCTACTTATACTTTCCATCTGTGCTTATTTCTAAGATAAAAGTAATTCTGACTTTTCTTAGGTAAATGCTGTAGTCTATTAGAAATTGATATGCTTCAAAATTCATTTTCCTGCTTTTCTTTCAATAGTATTTTTATATTTTTCTCTTGTTCTAGATGTAGTTGCAGGAGTTTTAACATTATAGTACATTCATCTGGGGAACTATAAAAATTAATGAAAATTATTAAAGGGAATATGATTTTGCAATTCACATTCTGTGTTGTCTAACTGCCCTCTTATAATTTGCTGAATTTTTATGAAGAGGCTTATTGGGATGGGTTGTAGCATTTGTAGTGCTTCTGATCCAGCTGGACCAACGATGTCATGATGAAAACTTATCTTGTGGGGTTCCAGTGCCCTTCTGCCAAATCTCAGGGGTCACTGCTGTAAACGAGAGGAGACATGGGGACCTTCAGTGAGATACTAGGGTACTGCAAAATTTAATGTTTTGATGCCTTAATTTCAAAACACACTTCTTTAATTTCTTTGTTTTTGTGGTTCCTATAAAGACAGGAAACACTTGGGTCAGACGCTTCCCACAATAAGGAGGCGAGTAGGCTATAAGGGAACTCTGTCTTGCTCTGACTCCTCTTACTTGGGTTTACTCACCAGGGAGCACACTACCCCTTTGCTCAGTAATGTATAGAAAAGATATTAAATATAAAGACACTACTTGAAAAAAATACTCTGTGTCTACTTATTTTAGGGAAAAAGAGGGTCATATGTTTGTTAGGAGTTGATACTGGGATCACTGAAAAGGGTACGTAGAGATACAGGTGTATACAGAGGCAAAGACATCTTTTGGGGGGTGGTGGTCCAGCCTATTTTATCCCAGTCAGATGAGGTAACAGTCATTATTTCCTTGCCTCATTGGAGTTGAGAGAAACCTGAGATTGTAAAGCATTAAAACCCATCCCTCTACTGGCAAGGTGCCTGCCATGTCCAAGCCAGCAGGGCAGGGGGGTTTAAAGCAAGGTACAAGCACCAAAAGGGTTCAAGGGACAGCTGGGCAGCAAAACACCTTCTCCAGCATCAAGATCCTGGCCAGAAAACAGATTCCAGGCCCTAAACCACTGGGCCACGCAGAGACTAGTCTAAATTTCATGCACTTTCCTCAAATGATGATGTAATTTATAACTTATCCAGAGCAGACAAAAATTAATGACTAAACAGCTTGTTTTAACTCACAGAAGTCATGCTATCAGCTTTATTCAGCATCAAACGTGGCTTTCATCAAGGCTGGGGAAGGGGAATGAGGGTAGCACTGTCTCTGTCTCTTACTCCCATCCATACATGTCACACTCTCATATGCTGAACACAGTGTTAGAAATAGCACAGGCATATGGCTGTGCTCCTCCAGTATCAAGTAACAGCTTTTGCATGCTTGATGCGGGGAAGGAAATAGCAAGGGAAAAGGGGAAATGAAAATAAGTAGAGAAAAAATCCCACATAAAAATAGGGGGAATGTTAGTAAAGTGGAGCTCATGATTCAGTTTTCTAACCGCAGCTTCAAGGTCCCGATTTCTGAACAGGATGTGACTTAATGCTCTTGTGGGGACCATCTACTAAAAAAACCCCAAACCATCATCTCTTTGCCACTCATGGAGAAAAGTATCAATTTCTGCTTTTTATGAAAAAGAGACAGATGGTAATTTTCTGTGTATTTAGGTCAGCAAACAGAGCAATCATGAAAACCAAACCTCTGTTATCATCATGGGTGAATGCATCCTTCTGAACCCTTCAAGTATAATTCTGTTTTGAAAAGTAAAAATCCCCGTGCATGCTCAGCACATCATTTCCATTGATATACATAGAGTTACAGTTAATTCTCAGCACAAAAATATGGATCATCTCCTGTACTACTATCCCATTTCTGTCAGCCTGCAGACCCAACAGGGAGGCTAGATTCCTTCACTTTGCCCATGCAAACGTTAAACATTGGAAATTGCAAAAGATCAAATGATAGCAACTCAAGGCATTACTGCCTGTCAGTTGAAGTATCATAATACCTCATTGCTCTCTATAACTATTTGAAATGAGGTTGTAGAGAGGAAGGTAATGGCCTCTTCTCCCAAGTGACAGGGGACAGGACAAGAGGGAATGGCCTCAAGCTCCACTAGGGGAGATTTAGGCTGGACCTTAGGAAAAAAATTTCACAGAAAGGGTCACTGGTCACTGGAACAGGCTTCCCAGGTGGTTGATTCACCTTCCCTGGAGGTGTTTAAGGTACGGATGGACGAGGTGCTGAGGGGCATGGTTTAGTGTTTGATAGGAATGGTCAGACTCAATGATCTGGTGGGTCTCTTCCAACCTGGTTGTTCTATGATTCTATGATAATGTGTGCACACTATTACTGCAGCACTAGGTGACTTAGAATCATGGAATGGTTTATGTTGGAAGAGATCTCAAAAATCATCTAGTTCTAATGTCCCTATTATGGGCATGGACACTTCCCACAAGACCAGGCTTCTCAAGGCCCCATCCAGCCTGGTCTTGAACATCTCCTGCTTCTCTGGAACCTGTTCCAATACCTCTTTGTGAAGAACTTCTTCCTGATGTCTAATCTAAATCTTCCTCATTCCAATATTAAGCTGTTCCCCCTTGTCCTGTCACTACATGTCCTTGTAAAAAGTACCACCTCAGCTTTCTTGTAGGCCTCCTTCAGGCAATGGAAGGATGCTACAAGATCTCCCTGGAGCCTTCTGTTCCTCAGGCTCAATGACCCCAACTCTCTCAGCCTGTCCTCATAGCAGAGATGCTCCAGCCTTCTGATCATCTATGTGGCCCTCCTCTGGACCTGTTCCAATAGCTCCATATCCTTTTTCTGCTGGAAATTCCAGAACTGGACACAGTACTCCAGGTGAAGTCTCACGAGAGCAGAGTAAAGGGGAAGAATCACCACACTTCTGTTAATTCAGCCCAGGTGTTGGTTGGCCCTCTGGGCTCAAGTCCTTCTCCACAGGGCTGTTCTCAATCACATCATTCCCCACCCTGTACTGAAACTTTGAATTGCCCCAACCCTTGAAGATCCATCATCAAGGTTCTTTCAGCTTCTGAAGTACCCAGGAATCAGTGGCAAACTTACTTAGAATGAACTTGTGGATACTTTTTAAAATTCATAGTCTATGTTATCAATGAAAATAATTAAGCAGCACTGATCCCATTATGACTCCCTGAGGGACACCACTTGTGATGGATCTCCATCTGGGCACTGAGCCTTAAAAGGAATCCACATTTTCATTTTAAGTAAGTTTGTCACTGTCTCTTGGGCACCATAGAAGCCCAAAGGACCTCAAAGATCAAGAACTGCCTGTGAAAATCAACTAGAATAACACATAAGAGGGGTATTTGCATGGAAAGATTTGCAGAATTACTGTGTGCAGAGACTGCATTCTGACCCAGTTACACAGGAAAATGTATAGCTGGGATCTCAGGAAGTCTTTGGGACTAAAGGTCTTGGACCTCTTCTGCCTCAATAGTCAGTATGCATAAACAATTCCTGATAGATATCTGACTAAGTTGTACTAAAAACTACCAAAGCTCAGGTGAAATCTGCATAAAAACCCCACATAGAACAGTATAAACGCTCCTCTTTCTACCTTTTTTGCACATACTATTTTGTAAGAAAATGAACATTTCTTCTTTTCGTTGTGATTTTTGTCTGTGAGACATCCTCATATCCAAGTCAATGTGAATTTGACAAACTAATCAAAGTAGACAAGCATCTAGTAGATTTTGAAACACCATCATATATAGAGATGGGCTGAAGGGAAACCATCTTTTCTGGTTCCTCCTATGATGTATGTGTCTGTAACTTATTTAACTAAGAAGTAATTTCTTGTGCTATTTTTTAACAGTTACTGCTGGGTGGACCCCTAAGCTTTCTGCAGTCAGTGCCACAAATATGAAATGCTGAATTGCATGTATTATTATTTTTCCTGGACAACATTTGAGTCCAGCGGTAGATGGATCACATCTGTTGTTGTACAACTAGCTTTCCTTATTGGTCACACAGAGTTATCTAAAGAGCAAGCCAGGGCATAAGGCATCTCTTGAAGTAAGTGTAGAAGTAGTCCTGCCACACTTGCAGGGTGACTTAAAATAAGAAAGTTCAAGATCAGCCTTTAGGATCAGAGCAGATGAACTTGCCCCTGTGTTATTAAAGCTGTCTATACTCTTACTGGAACAGAGCCATTTCAGCACTGTACTCTTCACTCCCAACTTCCTCCCAGTCTTCAAAACATGGATCCTCACAACACTCTCTAGGTGATGAAAAGATTCTTGATCTTTATTTAGTAACCACCATGGGTTCAAAAAGGTGAAATATGCTTGATCAACTTGTATCCTTCAGAACTGAAAGGAATAACATGTTAGATGGGGGCCCAGCAGTGTATATAATTTCCATTTACTTTGACAAGGCTTTTGATACTGTGTTAAGTAACACCCTCACAGGCAAATGTAGTATAGAGTAGGCAATGGATGGTGAAGTGGTTTGAACAATTCACTGGTGCAGTGATATGGTTCAACAACAGGACTTAAGGGACTGCGGTAAGTGGCAGGAAGTCCAGCAGAAGGCCAGTCACCAGTGATGTACCCTAGGGATCCATAGTATAACCTCTCCGTTAGTGACCTGGATGGTGGGATGATGCAGGTCTGCAGATGATACAAAACTGGGAGACACGATTGATAAACAGATTGTTGCACTCTCACTCAGAGGGACACAGACAGGTTGGGCATCAATAAATGAGCATTAATTTCAACAACTGAAAGCCAATTCCTGTACTTGGAGAACCACAAGCATGAGTACAGACTGAGGGTCAGCCAACTGAAAAAAAACTTTGCAGAGGAAGACCTGCATGTCCTGCTAGTCAACAATTTAAACATGAGCAAGAAATTGTGTGCACCCTTATGCTGACAACATCCTGGGCTACATCAGGTGGATATGAGGAAAATGACCCTTCCTCTCAACTCAGCACTGATGAGATCACATCTGGAGCGCTGTGTCCTGTCTGGGTTCCCTAGTGCATGAGAGAGAGAGTCATGCCACAGAAGCAAGTCCAGCAAAGGGCCTCTAAGATAGTCAACGGACTGAAGTGTCTGCCATACAAGGAGAGGCTCAGAAAGAAGAGTCTGTTCAGCCCAGAGAAAAGTAAGACTCGGGAATCTTGTCTAGGTGTATACATACCTGAAGGGAGGTATAAAGAAGATGGAGCCAGTGTCCTCTCAGTGGTGCTGAGTGACAGGACAAGAGGCAATGGGCACAAACTAAAACACAAGAAATTCTGTTTAAGCACGACATTTTTTTGTTTTCTGTAAAGTTGATCAAACACTGAACAGGGTACTCAGAGATTTTGAGGTCTCCATCCCAGAAGATGTTTAAAACTGGGCTGGATATGGCCCTGAGCAACCTCTTCTAACTGACTGTGCTTGACTGGGGGGTTGTTGGACTAGGTCTCCTGTCCAACCTCAGTGATTCTGTGACTCAGTGAAACCACAACTACACAAAAATTTTGACACAGACACTAAAATAAAGTATAAAACACTGTGGTGTACAATGTTCAGAGAGGAACTAAAATTCTAGATTTGGCCCATACAATACTGGTTCGAGGCCTGGGAGAGAAGGGTGGCTCAGACCAAGACAAACAGTAGTCAGTATATTCTCACACTCCCACCTTGCATTCATGTCCTGGCTCTCTGGCTGGAGATATTTATTCTGTAAACTGACCCACTGCAAAGCAAAAAAGAAATGCTGAGATTTATTGAGTCAGGAAGAGCAGGCAAGAAAGATCCTTGTGCCTGGTGGTTAGGGTGCTGCTTTGGTGAGGGAGAGCCCTGACTTTGGGTTCTTGCACAATGCAGAAATTGTCTGGGAAGAGTGACTAGAACTGAAGTATCCCTTTCTCAGGAATCTGTATTGCTGAGTTCTTGGCTCTTGTTTGTCTTCCTTCTTTAGCTAGTGCTCTGTATGGCCAAATGGCTTATCTGCAGAGAGAAGGGCATAGGCAGCTCCTTATTCTCAAAAGCCTGTGATTTTGGTTGAGAATATTTCTGGGAGGCAGAGATGTACCTTTAAACCCTCCCAAGATGAGATGGGTGTTAAGCCCAGATCTCCCTGTCTCTGGGCAAATGTTTTAGCTTCAGAGAAGAGCAACTTTTGTCCTTCTGAAGGAAAGTTTCAACATTTACTGTTTTTTTTCAGGGCACTCATTTTCTTTGTTGATTGTCAGCTATGCTGATGATGTCAGAGGATGTCTCAATAAAGCCAGGTCTGAGATGTGATTTGAGCTGAGGAAATGTGAGAGAGACAACAAGCCCTGTGGAGAGAGCAGTGAGTTCAGTCATGTGCTTTAGGTGCTTTGAAACATGATAGACAAGCAGTTCATGGGAGGTGATGCTCAGGATCACAGGTTTGACAAGGGGATCCTTGAGTATTTCTTAGTCCTTTGTGAGTTGCCCTGATTCCTCAGTAACTTCACCCTGGTCAGCCTGCCCAGGGTTGCATTTCTGCATGATGGTATGATTCCTGCAAGTCATAATTTTTACCTTTGAAAATCACCCTGGATGGTCACTGGAGTACCATATATTCAAAAGTCTTTCTTAAGGTCTCTGAAGGAGTTTTGGTTTTTATTTTCTTTCTTTCCTAGATACAGACTGTGGTGAATGTAATCCATAGGGACAAGTAGTACATCATATTAGATTCAGCACAGTAGGAGCATGTACCAGTGTCCTACACATCTGGCAGATGTTCAGATGTCCTTATTCTGTTCTCACATACTTAGGTCAGTATCAGGAGCAGGCTCATCAAAGTCTGCTCACAGTGTCTTTTATCTCCTTTATAATTCCTCAGTTCTAACTCACAAGACATTTCAAACGTTCAAAATGGTTCAGTGCATAATGGTTTTCAAAAACACGCTGTATCTCTGTCTAAATGAGAAAAATAAATATCTAGGGAGCTTTTGCACATGTCAACAGTATTCAGTGAAGCAATATGTGTAGGCAGCACTGGAAACAGTGACAAAGTGAGTATCTGTGCATAACTTGGTAATAATATCATCACCGTCTAGACAACTCAACAATTAGCATCCAGACATACTGAAGCCTTCTTTAAGAAGTCTCCAACAATAAAAAATATGCCTCTATGGGGAAGAAAGCCACAGCTTTCTCTCTGATACCTTGAATATGCACATTTAAGTTTAATTTCATTTAAAAGGTTGCTTTCTAAGATGAACCACTTTTCTCAAGGCCACTGCTGAGTGCATGTTTGAAAAAACTACAGTTGATGAAGATCTTTCTGCTAAAACATCTGTTTGAATATTCTCTGGGTACAGCAGATGCTAGGGAAAACTCTGTTTGTTAAAGTAATTCCCATGCACTTCTTCGGTTGCTTCTCCTTTCTCATGTATTTGGAAAAATGTTATCTCCAAAACTATGAATATTGAGGAAAACTCAGGATAAATAAATAGTTTCTGTACAAAGCTCTGACTGACTTTGAGAGTCCTGTCCCAATCCTTGACAATTTCCTAACATACAGGACCAACTCTGTTCTTGCTTCCTGATTTTTGCCTGCCTAAGACAGTCATGTTACACAGGCGTAAGCCCAAGGAGAAGGCGGAAAGATGCCCCCAGATTCTGTTGACACAGGATTTTTATTGTCTGTGCTGTAGACTCTGTCCTAGAAGGATGCAGGCAGAAATGACTTAAGATACTTGTTATCCACATGACTGATGTATGGAGGGAGGCAGAAAATTCTGAAAAACTCCCTGATATTTCAACTGAAGATAAGGCTTTTTTAGTCCTACCTTTAATGACTCAGCCTCACTAAGAGCCATGTGGGTTGCAGCCTTTGGGAAACTTTTGTTGATAGAACCTGGTTCTGGCTGCAGGCACCATGAACCCTTCTAGAGGGGTTAGGGCTAGACACCACAGCTTCTGCCTGGAAAAACTCATGCTGCCTCAGAATGCAGTGAAAAGTCCTTGTTTCACATTTGAAGTAGTGTGTGTGATTGCTAATGACATCAGCAACACCTTCATTGCAGCATCTGGTAGTGATGATGGCTAAGGTATATTTTTCTTCAGTAGTCAAATGCCAAGATAAACAGGAATGATTTAAGCCATCACTACCTCTCCATTCCACGTAGCCTTAACTATGTTGGGAAATAGAGCCCCAAGGTGCCTTTAGTCCTTTGGTGGGTTGCATGCCAATTATGGAATTGGCTTTTAACTCTACTTTGTTTTCAGGACCAGCCCCAAAGCCATGAGTGCTCAAACCATGAATCATACTCTGTTGCTGTTCTGAGTGTACCTGATGGCTTCACAGCTACTTTTCCCAGTGAGCAATATGAGCAACAACTCAAAGATGTAAAAAGGTCATCAGAACATGACAGAGTAGTAACAGAAATATATTTCTGTTCAGTACTTCCCACACTGACATAAAATAGGAGCAAGGTGAAGTGGTTCAGATTAAACTGCAAGTTGGCTCTGCAGTTTTTGGAAGTAGGAGAAAGCACGTGCCACATTTTTCAAGAAGTTCTTTTTGTTCTTAGCACTGTTAATGTCTCCAAGTTAGACAGGGTTTAAAACATATGTGTCTTTTGCTTAGGCAGTTCAACCTGACTGCAACATCCATGGAAATGCTATACTCATGAAACCGGGAGGGTCAATAGTTGAGCTAAGTATGTCTAAGGTTTGTTTATGACTAGGATTAAAAACATGCAAGTGAAACTCCCACCCTAAGTTCTGTAGATGACATGAACATTTTGTTGAAATGTCTTTCCACACCCAGTGGTAAGGAAAAAAAAACCCCAGTGGTCAGTATTTCAGAAGTTGAGACTTGGGAGAGGATGAGACTCACCAGCACTTGCTGTGCTCCAGCCTGAATCCAAGTTTAGATATGAAAAACTGAACATAGTGCAGTAAAAGGGTACTCACTACCTCCCCTCTATTTCAGCCCTATTAGGATCAGCTAATCAAAGGCAGACTAAGGTAGTCAATGAGATAACCCTGTATGTGTGTGTGAATATACGTGTGTAGGGGGAAAATGTCCTCCTGACCCACTGCGGTCAACTAGCTGCTGATTATTTCCTCTGCAAATAAGAAAACACAAAATCTTCTTCGGTTCTCCTAAATGATCAGGATTTTTTTCCTCATTGCCCAGGAAGCCATGCACCATGCATTTCTGCAGGCATCTCACAGTGGAGGCTGAACAAGAACCATATTAACAAACATCCATGGTGCCTTGGAGAAAGGCAGAAAATCTAGGGAGGTTTGTGGTGTTTGCATTGAGTTTCAGCAATCCTTTTCACCTCCCTTGTCTCCTGGCTTATCACCTGGTGATTTGGACCTGTATTTAACTGTGCTCATTTTCCTTAAGGGATCAGGTCGGGTCATTGAAGAGGAACCTGAAAATGCAACAGTATAATTGTCCACTTATCTTGGGGAATCCCAGCAGGTGGCTGCTACAGAGGGCGGCATTTCCCTTGCTGACAGTCACCCAACCCTTTCTGCTTTCACATTCTGTGAGCGTTTCTGCAAGAAGAGAATGAGAGAGGATTATGGATGTCACAACAAGTGGCTGCTATTCACATGTCTGCACTCCAAGTTGCCTTTTTTCAGACCATGTACTTTGTTGTTTGCTCAGCCACTGTGTTTTTTCAGTGTGTCTTCAGGTATGCCTTAAGATATCTCTGTCATGACACTTTTCCATGTCTTGAGAGAGCAGCAGTTTTCTTTGTGGGAATGCACACAGAACAGGAAATATTTTGTCTAGGTTTCATTTTTCATTGTGGCTTGCTAAGGTTTTAATATGTATGTCAATTCTGATAATATGCTGTTTTCTCTGTTACTCATTTAAAGTCATAAATGTCAGCCTGCAAAATACAATGCAGCAGTCGCACAGAGAGCAGCTACTGTCTTACAAAAACTCCTTTTCCCTCTTGATTAGGCTAATAGTGTCCCACATTGTATGTTGTTTCCCAGGCTGGTGGGCTGGTGTATGTAAGACGTCCAATGCTGCCTAAACATTCTTTCCCCAGGCTCCTTCAAAAGGCTCCTTTGTGGCGTGGTCGGAGGCTCTTCAACAGATCAGCTCAGGACTCACTTCTGAAACTAACTCTGTGAGACACTTGACCATCTGTATTCAGTGTTGCCCTGGAAATGAAGGCATCATTGATAAAGTGCTAAGAAGAAGGTGGCCTGTACTCCTGATTAATCTGATAAGCTTCACATACCTGAAATTGAGTTTCTCATGTAGCAAGATAAACTTTCATCTCAAGGAAGTGCATAGGACTCAGGACCCGAGTTATTCTGGTGGCTCTGAGGTGCTTCATGGGGAAAAGAAGAGTGAATTCCAAATGCAGGTGCCCCATTTGGGGTTTTAGAGAGTTTAAAGTCTTAAGTAAAAAGCAGTGTGTCTAACAATGGCAGCAGATAAGAAAAGCCTTCTGTGCTAGTGCTGCCTTTCAGATGTCAAAGCAGCCCTGGAATGCTTTCCCTGATGTCAGGAGAAGCATATGTCTTGGCCACTGATCTAAGATCTTCTTAAGGGAAATGCTCTAGTCTGGAAAATTATTATACCGCTTCACAGACATATTTGTGAAATCAGAACATCACCACGTAGAACATTATTTCATCTCTGCATACCTTCAGACTTTCTCCCTAGACCATTTGGGGAATAATTTGGACAATGCAGATGCATTTGAGGAGGCCAAAGGAGCACAGGGAGGCAGAGAGGAATACCGCTTCCCAACTCAGAGTGAAAACAGTGGCCCTATTCCAGACAAGCTACTGATTTGATGAAAAGAAGGAAGGAAACACTTGGGTTTAGCCTCTTTCTAATTCCTGGGTGACAAGGAACCAGCTGTTGCATTCGAAGTCTTTGGGGAATGCAGTGAAAGTTTTAATTCATCATGAGCTGCTTCTCTGGGAGACCAAGTCAAAAGAAGGGAGATCAATGAAGCAACTCAGATGAAGTTTTCAAACAATCAAAGCATGAAGTTTTCCTTGAAAACCTCCTCATTAGAGAGGTATTTGAAACTTAGCTAGTCCATTTAAGTAATGGATGGAAAACTCCTTACCAATTCTTTCAGCAGAGCTTGAAAAAAAAAAAGAAGAA
>WAAB01002629.1:204885-246997 GCA_013389865.1 Piaya cayana
GGTGGGTGAGAAAATGTTAACAGCTGCACTTATGAATCTCCACTGGAGGAGCAAGCAGCCAAAAATACTTGTACTGTGAACAACTGTTCTAAATTCAGTTACCTGCTTTATATTACACAGTAACCAGGCTCTTTCCTTGCTCTTATCCTATTAGATAAGTGAAAAATAAGCACAAACCCCTTTCTATCAAAGACAGATGATACCACAGGCTGTCATCAGGAATCCTGACTGCAAGGAATGGCAACATTTGCTAAGCAATCAAGGGCTTACTCTTTTTTTTTTTTTTTTTTGACAAATGAGGAGGAAGCAACTCATTTGGTCCCCAGGAAGGTTCTGATAACAGACCTGCAGGGGAACTGAGCCTGAGGATGACCGGCCCTGCTGCACAGAAAGGAGGGGCTTAGGACTGAGGCTCTCTATTTTTTTCCTGAGACCCGAGTCCCTGTTTCTACTCCTCTGTCATCGCACGATTGGGGAGAGATGGTGGGTTGCTGCCTCCCCCTGCAAAACCCTCACTACCAGGGGAATGCAGAGATCCCTGTCTCATTCCTTGGGTCCATGTGCAATGGATCAAACACACTCAAATACACCCCTTTGGTCTGAGATGGAGATCTGGTACAGGCATGAGAAAACTTTGTCTTCCTTTTGCGGATGGAAAAGGACGCTTGTAACTTATCCCCCTGAAAGGTGGCAGGATACCCTTCTGTTCATTATCTCGAGCACTTTGATTTTACTGCTGCCCTCTATCCTCTGGTTTATAAGCTTGAGTACCAAGGAAATTGTGGCTTTAATGCATCAGATACCTAGTGAAGATGAAATCCAGGTTAGAAGCAGTATGATGTCAGAGTGCAGGAAAGATCTTTCTTCAAGATCTGCTCAGTCTTTCATATAAAGCTCATTGGTTCGTTTTAAAAATCCTTTGAGTAAACTCTCTTTCTAGAACAGTCACAGAAGGTGCCCATTATTGGAGCACCAACACATTACTCACAGTGAGATTGGTGGAGGTCATCAAGACCCACAGCAGTGCAAGCTGGACCAGTGGCTACATGTCTGTTTTATATGCTGTGCTTTAGTGCACTGGTTTGACTGCAGGTGCTTGATCCTTGGCTTTGGCTGATGTGCACTTAGTTCATCCTAGGGACTGGAGGAATAATGGCTCTGTATCACATGTACTCCTCTCTGTCTTCTGAATCTCAGCCTGGAGTCTGATCTAGTTTACTTCTGTATGCTTCTGACTTTAGAGAGGTTTTCCAGCACCTAGGGATGGCACTCATATTTCTGACCCCAGGTATGTCCCAGCTGGCAGGAACCCCTTAGCAAGTACCCAGATTGAGCCTGGGCATGTCTTCACATGCAACAGGCTACCTCTCATGCCTTGAAACATATTTTGGGCCACTTTGCCCAGCAATCTTGGTAAAAGTCTGTCCTGCAGGAGCCAAACATGACCTACTTATTAGATATATATGAGAAAACATTTCATTATGAACATAAATGTAAGGAAGCAACAGTTTGTCAACTCTCCTAGTCCAGTACATGTGTGCTCTGTGTCAAATTAAAATAAATTGCAAGAGAGCATTCTGACATATGTGGACGGGGAAGACTCACCCTGCTGACACTGTTGAGGGGATGCCTCTGCCTTGCCCTCGGATTTGGGAACTGCCAGGGAAATACAGGCAGGCTGTGGGAAACATTAGTCAATAGGCTGGATTTCTTTCATACTCATACTGGCTCTTAAACATGAAGGGGATTCTCCTAAGATCGGATTAGAGGGCTGCAGATAATTTTGTGAGTGCAGAAAGCATTCAGTATTCCTACCAATGATCAGGCTGCCAAACTTTGTTAATAAAATCCATGGATGCTGTGACAAGTAGCAGAAAAGCATATTTTTCTGATTTTCTGTTACCTGTCCCTCCCTACTTTTTCTTCCAGGAGGATGTTAGGAACTACAGGAACTGCTAAATCTCTGTCCTTAGAAGAACAGCAGACATGGTCCAGAATTACCTTTGTTAACTTTAGAAGTGCTTTTCTTCCAGCCAAGGGAAAATAGTTCAGTCTGCAGACATTCAGCATGCAAAGGTTTTGGTTTTATGAGCTCATCACTATGTCAAGATCCTACAAGAAAGTCATGTTCCCATTATCTATACAAAATGGATTAGATGGAGGGATGAAAAGGGCTTGAAAAGGTAAAGGTAGATATACATTTAGTTTCCTAAATGTCAGAATGAGGTAGCTTCTGCCTTCTGTCATGATGCTGAAGAAAAATGTGTTATTCCTCTAGTGGTTTTATTTGTTAAAACTATTTATGTCCACAAGACAGACATCGTCTTCTTTAGTCTTTCAGTGTTCCTTAAACACAGAAGAAATAAGAATTAAACAAGGGAAGAATTAAAGAAAAAAATCTGTTTTTTTGTAGAAGATTTTATTTGAGGGAGTACTTGTCTGACTAGTTTCATTACTTGTGCAGGATGAGAAACACTAATGCTCCTTTGGTAACAAAGAAACATGGAGAGGGAAGGTATTAAAAAAATTGAGAATTGGGAAAAAATTAAAGATTTTATTTTCATTCAAGCACAGAAATCCACAACTGAAAATGTGCTTCCACCTCAGCAACCCTTTTATGGGATCTTGGATGCTTAGGGATGTTTATGTAATTGCTTCTTGTAAATGATCTTCTACTCTGCAACACTTTACTGTAAACCACTTTCCTTTGCCATCTGTTATCCAGTTGTTTTAACCGGGTTTCCAGTTATTTGTATCAGTCATTTACAAGAACCTTTTTAACCTCAATAAAATGAAATAATTGAAGCTTATCTCCTTGACTCCTTTAGCAAAGGGTTGATATGTGCTTTAAAACTGAGGGACTGAGGGTTAAAATTCAATGTGAGACAAAGAAGCGGTAATTTGTAAATCAGCAGTGAGACACCTAGCATTGCTAAAATTATTCTTTCTGAAAATTCTAAGCATGCACTTTCAGTTGGAGAAAGTAGTTTGGCAGATGTGCTGATGATTTTTTATTCCTAGGTCACAATGTTCCATTGTTACTGATGGGCTGGTCAATGTAAATTAATTTAGTAACTAAGAATGTGGTTTGTCAAACATAGAGGTGCTTCATGCCTTCCCAGAAAGCTGGGTTCAGTGAAAGTGAAATTTCTGAATACTGAGAGGTAAAGAGTTAAGGCATTCCACAGATGATAAGGTTACCTGCAGGTTCTCCCCAGGTGGAGAAGGCTCTGATGGAGGACGGCTTTGAGACCACGGCAGTACAACTTCATGGCAGATAAAGTCATTTTAAAAGTAGCTGAGAGAAGATAGCGTTTTTCTCCACCTCCCTTTCCTGTTATCTACCACAACAGAAAAGCCTCTGCTCCTCCTCCCTTTCCCCTCATGTTGATGACATTTGTGGTTCAAGAATGACTAGCAAATGGAAGCACTTGCTGCGGCACACATGTATATCAACCCACTTACTCATGTGGTGCCAGAAATGGGACTCTGGCTGTCTGCAAAATGAGAGCCCAGGTTTCAGGGGAAGAGGAGGCACATGCAAAGTTACCACTGCTAGAGGAGCTCACCTTACTCTGAAGGACCATGGCACTGGTGCTGCCATACCTCAGGTTCCCTGGAGAAGATGTCCTTAACGCAGACACACTGCCTGGCACAGTGTCAGGAGAGGACTGGGCAGAAAGCCTGCCTGTCTTTCAAGTGGGAAATGAGGAACACCAACAAGCTGCAGTCAGGCACACTGTGGTCACTGTGGCCAAAATCAGGGAGGAGGTGTGGCATGGGACACCCCATTCACCTTGCAACATGCACGCAAACAACCACCCATACACCCCATGAGCTGTCCCTTTGCTTTCCCTGTTATCCTGGAGGGTGTTATCCCCTCAGGGCAGGGATGTAGAGGCATCCTTTCCCCTGGTCCATTCTTCGTGTGGAGTAGCTTCAGTCAGGGAGGAGCAAGGGCTGTGTTTGCCCATGATTTCAGACGGAGCAGAGGAAGGCAAGCGTATCTTGCCTCACTTGAAGCATGCTGGCACAGTGGGCTTGCTTGTTTGCAGGGAAGCGGGAAAGTTGATGGGTTTCCTTTCTGCTCAGAAGAGACAGTGGGAAGGAAAAAATAGGCTAGCAGGAGGGAAAGAAAGAAATCCAGTGCAATCACAGGGTGAGAAGAAGAACAGCAGAAAAATCAACATGAAGACAGTTTTTAAATGGTTCTATGAAAAGAGAGAGACTAAAGACAAAAAAAAAAGGACTTAATAAGAAATTAAATATAGCACCTATAGTGTCTCCTGGGTACAGGTTGTGTGGAGAGGGCACTTCATCCATAATTCCTACAACAGTATTACTTTCAGCTAGGAAAACAGATTCCTTTATCTTTAAACTGAATTACAATTTTAAAAACATAGGTTGTAATGGCAGATAATAAAAGCATTCACAAACTCAAGCTTGACCTGCAGGTCATAAGGAGGCTAGGTCATATAGTAGGGATCCCCACACTTTCCCCACTGCTGCTGGACCTCNGCACCTATAGTGTCTCCTGGGTACAGGTTGTGTGGAGGGGGCATTTCATCCATAATTCCTACAACAGTATTACTTTTAGCTGGGAAAACAGATTCCTTTGTCTTTAAACTGAATTACAATTTAAAAAACATAGGTTGTAATGGTAGACAATAAAACCATTCACAAACTCAAGCTTGACCTGCAGGTCATAAGGAGGCCAGGCCCTGTAGTAGGGATCCCCACGCTTTCCCCACTGCTGCTGGACCTCTACAGATTGACAGCTGCCACCACCAGCAGGTTTGTCACACATTATTTCTCTGCAGATTGCCTGACCTTGGGAAGAGGAGGCATCTGTGCCCAGCTGAGTTTCACCTCAGGCAGGGTGGGGATGGAGCTGGTATCAAAATCCAGTGAATAAAGAAGAAAATTAGGTTCCAGAATCATCTGAGTTTTGTGAGTATTTGTAAAAAACAAGAAAAATCTTTAGTGTAAAAGGAAAACAGTCAGTTGTTTGGGGTTTTTTAAATTATTATTTTAACCAAGCTGATATTTATCAGAATATTTTGAGAGTCTCTAACAGTAATAAAACATGTCAAGAAGATGAGTACCACAGTGGCAAAATGCAGCACCATTGAGATGTACTTACAAGAATGCCTCATTCCCAAGGGACACCATCTCACTCATGTACACACTTCAACAGCAAATTGAATATTTGTTAGGTGAATGTCCAGATGCCTAAAGTCAATGGGAGTCTTTCTATTGACGTCAGCAGAGCTAGAGTTTCACTCAGCAACCAGTGGCATTGTGAAATATTTTGTAACTGCATTTCTTTGTTAAACATGACCAACTTTTCTCCATCTATGTGTGTCTCCCCCTTGCTCTGCCCCAATCTGTGGCATCTCAGCTGTGTCTTACAGCTTCACTCCAGAGTAGAGTAAACCCCCACCCCCCACCCCCTTCCCGTGGTGCTGAGTAAGCACTTAACACAGGCATTAGTCCTTCAGTATGAATTTTGCAGATTATTTTACTATGAAAATTCATAATTTGGGAAAAGCATATGGTTCTGATTCAAACTGCAGTCTGCATTTGATCCTGATGTAAACAGACCAGCATTGGACTCAAAGGCTCCCACCATTTGGCAAATAGCAAATATTCCGGATCCATTCCAACTCTCCTGGGAGTGTATGGGAGGCTTGCTGTTGATTTCAATAGTAGTAGGCTCCAGTGAAATAGAATATTACAGAAAACAAGATATCCCTGTAATCCTTCAAATTTAGCTGTTCAGTGGGGAAAAAAAAATCAGAGAGGCAAACGGAAATAACTGAGCAGAAAAAGCACCAAAAGTCCATAAGGGGAGAGGCAATGGAGTGTGGCAGAAAAGAAGAAAGGGCAGAAAAGCAAGTGAGAAAGGCAGCAGGGGAGAACTATGAGGGAAAAGAGGAACACAAGCAAATAAGATTCAAAGAAAAAAGAAAATATGAGAGAAAAGTAAAACCCAGAGACAGAGCAAGAACTACATTTTTTAGTGGTGGTGGAGAGAGAAAGAGAGAGGAAGTAAGGCAGAGGGAGTCCCAGGTCTGATGCAGGAAGAAAAGTGTTGAATATGTATTTATGCCCAAGAGCAGTGCACTGACAGGACTGGAGTTAAGCACATACTTAAATGCTTGTAGAGCAGTGACAAAATAAAGATATGCACAGAAGGGATAAGATTAGAAGGGAAGGAACACAAGCCAGCACTTTAAAAAAAAAAAAAAAGAATCTATAAGAAAGTAGACACAGGTAAGACTAAAGACACCTCTTCCATCTCTCCGCGGGAGCAGGTTAACAGGATGACACAACACAATACACAATGGAACAGGAAAGATTTATGGTTTTAACAAAACTAAAATAAGAAAAGTTCTGATTTCTTTACAGTTGTCCAGACCCCTAAGCTTTACTTAAACCTATATCATAACAGTAAATAAGTCTTTAGAAGATCAGTTGTTATTTTGATAAGTGTTATATTTGATTGGCTTCACCTTGAAATTGATAAGAAACCCCAAATATCTTCTGACTGTTTCCTACTTTGTGTTGTTGATTTTTGCTAATCATATAATCCAGAACTAAGCACAGCCTCTGGCAAAGAAGTCCCCGGTGGTTTCTTCTGTGCCTGCAGGGAATCTCTGGTGATGTCTACCTGCAAGAGCTGCATGGCAAATTGAAGGAGACAAGGTGGTGGCTGGCTCTGGTTCTTTTTCTCAGGTGGGTTAATGGGAAGTGGATAATCAATGGAAAAGACCAAGCAGATTTGCCAGCTTCATGGGATTTTCTGACTACGACTATGCTTATGAATTTCACAACCTGTTGACTCTGTTGAGGGCTGCTATAACTGTGCCTCTGTGCTTTCTCTGCAGGCCTTATAAAAAGAAAAGTAGAAAGCATAATCTCCTTCCTTTTTTTGTTTTAGAGCAAACTCAGTAACAATACATGTTACCCACCTTTCTAAGCAGATTTCTCATACTTGATCCAGTGTTCTGGAAAGACCTTACCAAGCTATACTGTAAATTGATTAAGCAGAAATGAATTGTGAGAACCTGGGAACTGCAGGGTACAACCTCTACTTTACTCTTCTGCCCCAAAAGATCCAGCTTGCCATATGTAATGTGAACGCTATTCTTAATAACCGCTTGAAATTTCCACGTACTCATAAAATTCCTTTAAAAAAAGACTCATTAGAAACACTGCGGAAATGGATTTAAAACTAAACAATTCTTCTCTGCACCTCTGGGATGACGTTTCTTGGCAGCTGAAATTTCAAGCACTCTCAGCGGAGTTAACAGAAAAGAAAACTAACTCTCTGTATATTCAAAGAGCAAATCCTTGTTGCAATAAAGGCCATCTCCATTGACTTGAAGATGAGGGTACAGACATCTCCTCATTCAACTAATCTGCCTAGTAATTATGACCTAGGACTCATTAACATTCTAAGTGAGATCATCTTACTTTAAAAAAAAAAACCAAACCCTTCTCCCTAAACAAAGTCATACCACTCTCTGGCTTTGTATTTTTTCCAGTGCTACCCCTCATGCATAGAAGAAACTCTTTGCAAACACCTTTAATGTTACCTCATTATTTTCCCTTGTAGCATCAAAACTCCTCTTCACCATGATGCCTACAGAAAATTTGGCACAGATTAGACCAGTCCCATGGTTTATGACCCTGGTCTGTACTCTTTGCTATGGTTTCCCCCATGTCTTTTATCCATCTGCTGTGGGGTTTTTTAGCCTGCTTGCAACGTCTGGGTGCTACATTCATGCGGATGTCTAATTGGAATGATCCTGGCTGCCTGTGTAGGGTTCTCCTCGAAGCTAAATTTCTCATCACAGCATCCCTCAGACACAAATTGTTAATGCACTGACAAGTTAGTCAGCTTTTTCACCTTGTTGATATAACATCACACCAGCAACTAAATCCTAACAGGAAAAAATAGCAGTTGCTCAAGCCATGTAATACGAGGAAGAAAAACTTAACAAAAAATTGGACTTTTTGTATTTCCAGCTGTAATGGAGATACTGGAGCGCAAACTATAACAATAACATAAAACATAGCCCTGGAATTGTCTGTTGGTTCCTGCAGGGGGTAAATAGCTCTTACTCCCGCTTTTGGTAAAAAGTGAAAAGTACTGCTGCAGGCAGCTTTATTGCTATATGCCATTGACCCACAGTTCCTACCATTAGCACAGGCACATTTCAACTCCAGTGAGTGGAAGATCCCAAGGAGGTCTCAAGAAGAATAGGAAGTACAAGGATCTTGTTTCCAGNTTTTTAGCCTGCTTGCAACGTCTGGGTGCTACATTCATGCGGATGTCTAATTGGAATGATCCTGGCTGCCTGTGTAGGGCTCTCCTCAAAGCTAAATTTCTCATCACAGCATCCCTCAGACACAAATTGTTAATGCACTGACAAGTTACAGTCAGCTTTTTCACCTTGTTGATATAACATCACACCAGCAACTAAATCCTAACAGGAAAAAACAGCAGTTGCTCAAGCCATGTAATACGAGGAAGAAAAACTTAACAAAAAATTGGACTTTTTGTATTTCCAACTGTAATGGAGATACTGGAGCGCAAACTATAACAATAACATAAAACATAGCCCTGGAATTGTCTGTTGGTTCCTGCAGGGGGTAAATAGCTCTTACTCCCGCTTTTGGTAAAAAGTGAAAAGTACTGCTGCAGGCAGCTTTATTGCTATATGCCATTGACCCACAGTTCCTACCATTAGCACAGGCACATTTCAACTCCAGTGAGTGGAAGATCCCAAGGAGGCCTCAAGAAGAATAGGAAGTACAAGGATCTTGTTTCCAGAGACCTTAGTAAAGGTTCATGGACTATCTGTCTTGAAGACTTCAGTGCAAGAGGTGACACAGATTCAAAGAGAATGTTTCAAGACAGAGTCTGACAAAGGGGCACTGCAAAGAGAATGTCTTTTCAGGGCTGCCAAAGTGTCAATGGTGGATGTTACTGGCAAAACAGAGTGATCAATCACATTATTTCAGCCTCAAGGAATGTGGTGCTTGTTGTGTGATGGCTGGCGAATCAGAGGGAGTACAGCCATGCACTGGCTTCTGTACCCTTACATTGGGCACTTAGGGAAGTGACTTGAAAGTTCTGAGTGGCTCTCCAGGTATTCATCCCTCCTGTATGCTGGTCTCTCAAGGTATAAATTCGCCTGTGGGGATTTTGCTGTCTTTCATGATTTTATTGAAAATCTAGCTCAGTGCAGTTTTTTATCCCAGATGAACACCTAAGTCAGAGTATCTATAAGTGAAAATGCTTCTCATGGGAGTATATATTTGGGGTTCCAGTCTGCTGGGTAGACAGCCAGCCTGTTATTTTTATGCAAAGTAAACACCTATATAAATCCCCAGATAAATTAATTTAATATTGATAGGTCCAAAAAGAGAGGAAGATGCTAGTCAGGTTGCTTACACAGGAGACTTGACTTTAAGAGCCAGGTACGATGAACATGCAAATATTTTTCACAAGGCAGAAACAACTCCAACACCAGACAGAAGGAGAAAGCAAGTACAAGGACATTATAATGATAGAATTAAGGCAATATGCTAGCAGGTAGGAGTTAGAAGGGAGAATTCATGATCTTCTGGAAGAAAAGTGATTTGAGTCTGTGTTTTTTACATTCCTGTATGTGCTCTAGGGACTAAATAGTGGGGGAAAGCCCACATTTCTCCCTCTCCATGCGTGTTTTATGTGAGGCCCACTTTCACAAATGCGTTCATAGAATACCAGTAAGATAGAGCCCAGACTTTGAGATCAATTGAGATCAATCAGTTTGTGGACATCTACAGTGCTTTTGTATCTGTTGGACTTCTTGTCACGGCCAAGACATAAAGAGTAATGTGTGATTCCATGGCTGTGTGGTTGTATGGCTGAGGTATGTAGAAAATTACTGGATGAAAGTGGGGTAGCTAGTTTAGGTAGTTACACCTTTAGGGTGGCAGCTCAATGGGAGGTTTAAAGATTTCAGTTTTGGCCTTTGGCATGTAAGTTATTTTGAGGACCCTATGTCTCAAATATTAAGGCAAATCCAATGACTTAACAACCTACAAGTTACCCCTACTCTCCTGCTCTGAGCCAAGGGAGTGAAGTTTAAATTTGCTACATGTAATCATCATTACACTAAATTTGAGTCATTTGTGAATATTAAACAAAGTAAAACCAAATATTGATAGCCCCAGTGGTAACTAGAAGTAAAAGCAAAAACCTTGAGCCGCTGATGAAAGACAGGGATGTGGATATAACATAGGAAGAAATACACACTGAACTGTAAGAAGAAAAATCCTAGTTGATTGGTTCCTAATGTAGTAAAACAATTCACCCTGGGACTTGTAAAATAACTGTGAGAGCTTAAAGTGATTCAAGTTGGCAGTTCCAGCACAGTCCCAGAGGACACAATGCAATAGCCATGTTTAAAAAGTATTGCTGAGCTTCTAGGAAGTTCGAGGAGGCAGTACAGAGCCATCACACATCTTAGGATGTGGGGCAGGATGTGCATTGGGTCTGTGGAGGGACTGCCTCTCCTCTTAACCTCTCTTCATAGCACTGTTTACGTGATGAGTTGAGAAACTTTGTCTCCAGGATACCCAGCATTGCTGCTTCCTCTGGCCTCCCAGGACTCTCATACAAATCTTATGCTTTAAAATTTCTTCAGTGTGAAGCTGTACTGGAACCCCTGCAGTGTTTTAAGTATGGGAACTGTTCTTCAAAAGACTAAAAACATCCAAAATGGAAGGCCCTTTGTATTTTCTGTCCCCATTAGAGTAAGACATGAGAAAAGAAAACAGTCTGGGTCTGCAGGCTTATGCCTGAGGCATCACCGGAATAACACACCCAAACTATCTTTGCAAATGCTTGAAGGACTGGACTGTCATTGAGGGCTTACTGGAAGTTTTTCAGTATGGTTCCTCCCACCTATGGCAGACAAATGTGAAGCCATATCTGAAAACACATACCCATGAATCAGAGAGACTGGACTGTCTTCAGGGTGCTGATGATCACAAGATGAGTGCAACTGAACTGTCAGATCTCTGCCTGGTGATTAATTATAATGTGTCATTCCATCAAGCAATGAAGCTTCGTTGAGTTTCCCCAAAGCTTCTCATAGACCTCACTTCATTTCTGGGTTGTCTCCACATTTTGTAAGCCTGAAATGCACAGACACAGTGGTGGCTTTGCTTTGCTACAATGGCCTGCCCCATGGACCATGTGGACATTTTTCAAGTCCCCACCTTGCTGCCCATCACGCAATGGAGCAGTGCAGTACATTGCATAACTTCCGCAAAGTCCTTTTCTTTTGCTGACTGTATTAAGCAAACTACCAGGCGCCACGGGATAATGTGTCAGAACTTGACTCTGAAAGCACTCCACAGGTATTCAAGGAATTATAATAGCTTTGTCAGGTCAGAGTCTGAAAGCAGTTAAATCTGGCATTGCTTGATCATCCAAAGTTATGTAATGTTGGTATTATTTTTTTTATTGCACAGTCTGTTTTCTTCTGCTCAGGTAGATTTTTGCTCCTTGTCTCTGAGAAAGGGTCATTTGTGCTACTGCCAGTCTGTGTGGGCAAAGCTGATGTCTACCTTCTCCTATTAGTGGCTGCACACAGTGAGAGACCCAGGGCAGCCATGACCTTCATCACAGAAGTAGTGATAAGTAGCCAGCAGTGGCACCATCTTTAAGCAGCTGTGACTTGCAAATGAATGTTCACCCTTAGACTCGTGTAATTAAGCAGAAAACTGAGCTGATCATGCAGCTCAGCTGTCCCTGTCTGTTCCCTGGTTCTTTGGATAACCATGCACCAGATGAATCAGCTGAGAGTGAACAGAAAGCATTTTTTGTCCCTCATGTCAACACTCACTGGCCTACACAGTTTGAGAGATTACAGGACATATAGTGAAATAGGGCCTTTAGCTAATACAGCAGTGAGAAGTATGACCATGCTACAGGTCTAATATAGCTAACTGAGGATATTGCAGCATTACACACCTATGTTGCAGAGGTTTCAGCATCAGGTGTTCAGTGGCCCTGGAGGTTTTCCCCAATGCATACCATAATGTTACATCTTCCCTGCTACCGGTGTGTGACCTAGGTAGTGCGGCACTTGTTTGTGTACATCAACCTGAGTTGTGGTCATGTTTTCTAAATGTATTTCAGGTGTAGCCAGAGGAAGAAGGCAGCTAAAGAGAACCTACACCTCTAAGGATTAGCACCATGGCATGAGATCACTCCTGGTTATTCACTGGGTGGTAGTTTCCTCCTACTCTGCTTCGGGCTATGTCAGGAAGCATATGCTTGCTCCAGCTTTGAGATGGTGTAGGACAGAGGTGTGTCAAAAGACATGGGACAGTGCACATGGAAGAGGAGCTAACAGTGGTGCACTGGTTTACTGCACATTAATCTTCACCAAGGAAAAAAGTTATCTTCCAGCAATATAAGGGTGTCAGTCACCGGATTATGAAAGAAAGAGCAGTTCCTTGTGTTTGGTGGTGGAGATGTCTATGCAGGGTGCAATATAATACTATGTAATTAGAGCTTACATGCTACCACTCTTCCTATTAAGTTCTGTGGAACTAGACTTACAAAAACACCAGCAAGACCCAACCATTTATCAGAAAAACGATCAAAGTCTTCTTCACGTGGAATGGCAAGCAAATAAGACATGTTTCATCAAGGCCAACTCTAGCCTCTTTGTTTTTCTTTCATCATTATAAATGCAGCATATGTGCAGTACTTGCTGCACACAAACAGAGGTTGCCACAGACCTCATGAGTGACTGGGGAGGGGAAGGATTCCCCCAGTACTTTGGTTCCCCAAAAAGTACGGGTGTTTCTCTTCCATGAAGAAAAGTTTCACAATTTGAGCATAAAATAAAAGGCCACACCACTGTCTTCTCCAGTTGCTAGAGTACTAGAGTAATGCCTGAGGCAAGGCCATATCAGGTTTGGATGACAGTGAGTGTTTCAGCAGCTCCATTCCTGAGCACCTCCAGTTCATTCTTACTGGTGCTTCATTTTGAGAAAGTCTCTTGGCCTCATACCCCCAAAAAGAAAGCCTCCAGACTGGAAGCCCCGGTGAAGGAAAGCAGACATGAATCTTTCCAGCTGTGTTCTCACCTCATCCAGGCAGCGGTGCGCACTGCAATCGTTCACCAGCTCCTGTGGCGCTCTGGCAGACTTTCCACTATTGAAGGGTTTGAGGAATTTTTTGTGTCAGATTTTACATCTTGCAGAAGTTGCTTCTCAGGATCTCTCTTGGCTTGCCTTGTTACTGCTTTGCCATTAGCTTGCCAGAGGTTGTGATCACCTTTTTCCTTGTTTTATCACATTTTCATGACACTGGGACAAAGAGGTAACCGAGACGTGCCTTCACCTACCCACCTCTCCTTGCAGTCCCCTCACAGACGAGGTTCTCATCAATTCCTACCACTTCTCAAATGCTGACAGTTTTCAGAATTGTGCAATAAATATATATATATATGTGTGTGGCATTCTGCAGAAGACGAGTGAATGATGTGTTTTTGGAAGCACTGGCTAATCAATTTTTGGTGCCTGCAGAGACACAAGGCTGAACTCTATACTGTCAGATTAGCTTGCTCCCTGTTTTACAGTAGGCTTCTTGACCCATCAAATCTGGGGTTAAACATTTTAGTGTCTTTGGCAAGGAAAGCCATGCATGGCTGAAGTGATACATCACTCATCCGAAAGGGAGCAGAGAGAGGGGCTGTGGAAGACTGGGCTTCCTTTACCCAGTACTGCCTCTGATATGAAGTGGCCCACATACATCAATTTAGGAGACTGAACAGATGTAAAAACAGTGGTGTGAGGAAGGCACTGCAAGGTAAGAAGCACCTTTAGGAGTCATCCTGTCTTGCTTGTCTCTGCCATGCACTATTCGCACACGGCTGGGGCACAGCTGCTTTTGCAACAAGCAGGATCCTTTCATGCTTTACCTCTGAAGATGTGTGAAGTGCCAGCCCCATTCCACAGCCAGCCAGCAGGAAAGGTGCTTGACCCCTGGCTCCAGACTCTGCCACTCTGGAGGAGCTCTGCTTGGACCTGCCACACTCTGGCAATCTGACAGCCAGTGGTTTGGACCTAGTCAGGCCACCTATGTAGCCTTGCCTCCCTCTGTTTTGTTTAACCTAGAGAAACCTACATGTTATCTTAAAGCTGAAGAAACCTTTTTCATGCACAACTTTGTGGGTTTGTTTCACAACAAAGTGATCATGCAGAGAAGGAGAGGAGGTCTCCAAGGCCTCCATGAGGGCATCGATAGTGCAAGTTTTGTAGGATCAGGTATTCACATCAGGAAATGGTGGAGTGATCCCTGTGTTGGCTAATATTGCAGCTGTTAGAGGGGAACAGTCTCATATTGGGTGCAGAAGACCTGAGAGATTGAACCCTCCTGCAACAGTACAGCAGGCAGTGGTGATACAGACTCCCTGTAGACATAGTGCAAAGTACAGTAGACTCCAAGGCACATTTGGCAGTGGTAGGCAAGAGCATTGAATTCATCCCACAGGACTCTCCCACACATGGATATGCTTTGCACCTCAGCAGTAGTCAAGCCACCAACGAAAAAGTGTAAGTGCTTTGAAGGGTCTGGCTATTACTGCATGACCTGGTGCAGCTTAATCACATTTTGCTGATGTGAATTTTTTTCTGAGTATTTTTCAGGTTTTGCTGGCAGATTATGTGGCTCATCTGAGGGGAAATAAATACGTCCTGCTGTTGTTGGAAGATCCCCAGGCAGGGTAAGACATCTATATCATAGGTGTTCCCACTGTGTTTCTCCAGCAGTAGTCCCACAAAATGGAAAAATGACAACCCTTCCAAATGGCATGGCATGGCAAGTCAGGGATCATGGATAGTAATAATACACAGGTACAGGAATCCTCTTAGTTGCTTCCTTGACACAAAGAAAATGGTGCTGGATAAGCATTCACACAGCCTTGCCATTCAGTGCACCATTCAGTGGGATGTGACAGAGCTACAGATCTCGACCACCAGCAAGGGCACATCCTCTAGAATCATAGAATCACCAGGTTGGAAGAGACCCATCGGATCATCGAGTCCAACCATTCCTATCAAACACTAAACCATGTCCCTCAGCAACTCATCTACCCGTGCCTTAAANAGACCACGGTTGGCCGTGGTTGCCAAAATTGCAGTGCAAGACCGAGCAGCTCCCTAGGTCCCAAGAGCTGCACAGCAGAGCTGTGTTAAACTGAATTCCCAGCCTGCCCTCCTTGTCCCATGCAAGGGAAGACCACTGGTAGGCTACTTATTCTTCTTGCTGATCCTCCAGGTAAGGATCAGTGAATAACGTATTCCTCTGAAAGTTCGCACATTCTTAAGCAGATGCTTCCTAAAGTACTGAAAACTCCAAAGCAAAGCCTGGATAGCTAATTTCCCTGCCAGGGACACTACTGTTGCCTTGACCTAAAACTGGTTTCTCTTTCTGGCAGTGGAGTATGAATGGTTAATGTTCTGAGACAGCTCTGAGTTTCCTGAAAATTGATCTTCATAAACTATCTTGAAGAATTATGATTAATAATGTATACTATTTTCGGTTTAATCTGAATTTCTTATCTTTGTCAGGAACTGAGGTCCTGATTTCTTCACTGACAAACCCAAGTACACACAGAGCAATTGTTCTGATTTCAATGGAGTTGAGTTAGCAGTCTGCAACCAAGAGCAGATTTTGGCTCTTCAACCTAATCCTATAGTTGCTTCATATATCCCTTCTCAGTGCTATAAATATTAGTGCCATTTTAGGCGAATGGTGTTTTTCTTTATAAGCCTAGCCCTATCGGAAGTTTCCTCCCCATATTTGGGTAAGTAACAAAGGACAAATATGATCTTTTTTCCCCTTTTAAGTTGTTAAACTTCAACAATAATAAAGGTATTATGTGGAGTCATCTCAAAAATATATCCCATATATCATTCTGAGATAAAGATCTTTGTCTGAGACTTTGTCTGAAAAGGATAATGTTTCACTCCTGGCGCCTGTGAGTCTACTCTTTCTAGCATAATACATATTTGTTATACAGTTGCTAGACCTGGCTAGGTAGAATGCCCAAAAATCAGTTTGCACTTTTTCTTTGGCAGTAAACAAAGCTCATCAGCCTATTGCTGTTTCTTTACCTGTTGAATGCTAACCAAAACACTGGGAACTGGTGAAGGCAGCAAGAAAGTACTTGTGCCCCTAGGTATTATCCATGAGGGTATAAGTTGTGGTGGAGCACAGAACAGCTTGCAGTCAGAGAGCAATTTGGATACACTTTAAAATACTTGCCCAGTTGTTTTCTTTGGTGGAAATTAGGGGGATGGAAATTAGTATATACCTGTGTGATGCAGGAGGTGTGTGTGAGAAATCAGTCCCTATAGAAATTACAGCACTGTTGAAATTATAATTTAAATTTTGTTGAGTTCCAGGAATAATTCAAAACCCCAAGCTCCATTGTTCAGACAACATTGAAACATTACCTGTTGTGTTTTGAATAGAAACTATTTGGGCGTTTTCATTTTACGTTACATTTAGGAGTTCTCAATTCAGAGTTTAAGACATAAATATATGCCTGTTTATATAGAAAAAACAAAGGATGAAAGTGGAGCAAGAAACCATTGGACTCTTCAATGCCTAACACAAGCTGGGACAGTCAAGAGGAGTCCCCTAGGTTTGGCTTTGGCAACCTCACCTGCTGACATGTACCCTGCAGCTACTCCTGGATAGGTGTTTTGAAGGAACAGCACTTTCCAGCAGAGGATGTTCCTTCAGGGTCCAGGGGGCAGTCCTGGTGAGTGCTGCTGACAACCAGCCCCACGTTGCCACTAGATTAACCCTAGCTCACAAGATCTGAGTCTCACTACAGAGATTAATTCACTCCTCCTCACTGCCCTCCCCCCACTCCCCATGCTGTCTCTGTGGCGTGGTTTGCCTCTAATCTTTAGCTAGATCCAAGAATCATAAATATCTATAGTAAAAGTATAAAGCCCATTAAAGGATTTATATGTGATATACTGAAGTTATGTTAAATATGGTAGCACATTTCACAAGTTAAATAAAGTGCCAGAGGCTTCTTGTTTATCATTTATTAATAGTTTTATTTGTTGAGTAGTTTCCTAAGTTAATGATTTTAATAAGCTCTTTATAAACCAGAGTGCTTATCTCCGGTGTGCTGATGGCCAGGTGGCACCATCAGATTTACTCTGCAGATTTCTGCAGTTTGGCTTCATTAATGTGGCAGACAGCAGTTTCCACACCTCACAGAGGTATGTTCTCATCTTCCAGAAATGGTGGAGCTCTGGAGTCTTGTGATTCCCCTGTTTGCATTGGAAGGATCCTCTGCAGGGGTGTGATTTGAGCAGAAGTGGGTGGAACAAGCCAAAAAAAATTAAGCAGCATGATAGCACTAGAAAAAAGAAGATCTGGAGAAAATATTGAGCTCAGGTTAGTGCTGACCTTAACTTGGAAAATCATATGCTCTCCAACATCCACATCTATACAGCCACTAGGGAGCTGCCTGGTTACATGTGATTTTACCCATCTGTTATTGAAATCATAGACTCAAATCCTAGAGCTTGCAGAAATGATGTGGATTGGTGTCATTCTGTGGACACTTTTCCTATAAACCACTAAAGGATCTGGATCAGGAAATTTTCCAGGCAGGATGACACTACTGACTCCCCCAGCCCTCTGTCTCTAGATCTGGGGAGAAGAATATCTGTCTGTCCTCTCTCTCCCCCAAAAAGCAGATGACTACTGCTGTGGTGCTGCTTCTTCAAAGGATGTTCACTTCCTTGCTCCCACAGGGATCCATAGAGTTGCTGACTTGGGATACTTCATTTTCTTTAGTACCTCATAGTAAGAATTTCTAAAAAACTTGTTGCCATGTACCAGTATATAAAGAGTGTTAACCAAGAGGATGGAGAATACCTTTTTATGAGGAGTCACTTGGGAAATACAAGGGGTAATTAGTAGAAGTTGCTCCTGGGGAGATTCCGATTGGATTCCAGAAGAAAAATGTTCAGCATTAGAACAGTTAACACTGGAATTATCTCCCCAGGAAAATGATAGATTCCTCTACCCTGGACACTTTTAAGGCTCAGCTTGACAGGGTTTGGGGCCATCTCATTTCAACTATGTATCACCTGAAAAGGTTGGACCAGATGATCCCTGACATCCCTTTCAGCCTAGAATTATGTGATTTTATGACTTAATTGCAGCAGGGAATCCCCTATGTTAATCTACTTTTCGTTTTCCTTTATATCTCTTTACACCTATATTGTCTGGTTTGAGTAACAGAGAGACAAGGAAAGGAGAGTAACTTAACAGGTTCCAGTGTGTGTCCTATTGAAGGTAAATATCTTCTCAACTGTCTTATATTTCTCTGGGTTCCTTGTATTTATTTTCTTTTAGATTTTCTTATCATTGTTCTTTTCCAAAGTTATCAAGTGACTAATTTGTGCATTTGCTAGCCAAATGCTGGGAAAAAAATCATTGTGGAAAACAAAACATTTCATTCATTTTTTTCAGGTATTACACATAATAATTCTTATTTCATTTACATAATCTGGAAAACAAATGAAGAATTTCTAAACTACATGTCCAATTTCAGAAAAATGTGGAAAGTATTTTTTTTCATAGTTATGTATCAAAGTGATAAGATCCAGAACAGGTTTGCAAATTGGTTAAATGAAATTGTCATTATTCAATGAATAAAAGAAATGTTCAGTCCCAAAACATAGTCTAGCTGCTCTAACAGGAGAAAGTAGCAGGCTCAGATCAGATGCTGTGATTTTGCTCGTGGAGGCCTGGATACAGGACCTTGACAAATGTAGTTCCCTGATGACCAGAGAAATGAGAGTGTGCTGCAGGGCAGGCTGGGATGATCAGGATTGTAGAAATATTACAAAAAGCCTAAGTTTATTATAAGAGAGGATGTAGTAAGATAATTTCTGAGGAAAAGGGAACTGGGACATGGAAGGCAGGGTGGCTGGAGGCTCTTTTGTTTATATTTTTGTCCTTGATGTGTGTCACTAGCTGCTGTGTTGAGATTACAGATGTTTGACCATAACCCCAGTACACATAGGCATGCCCTTACCAGGTGTCATGGTGGGAGGAATCTGCATTGGACTTTATCAGCCATTATCCTTATGAAATGAAAACTCACTCCAAGCTATGCTTAGCCCAGAGAGTAGAGGTGCTTACCTGTGGTGGTCCAGAGCAAGGCACCTCTGGACAGAGGATCCCCAAGAGTCTGCACCTCTGTGTCATTTTGCAGCTAAGCAAGGAGCTGTATGTGGCTGACACTTGTTCAGATGTTGAAACAGGGTGAGGGAACAGAGATACCACACATTAGATACTGTGTCCTGGTTCCTGATCTAGTCCTGCAAGGTTTTGGCACCATGGTTAGTGTAAAAGACTAATTATTTTTGGCTGCCTTAAACCACTGTTGAGACTGAAGCAGAGGCTGTGTCCTTCAACACCTTATCTCACTCTAGCAAGCAATCCAGCAGCAGCTGCTGCCCAGAACCCCCCCAGAAGAATTAGAATTAGATTAGATTAGGTCCCCAAAAGTCAGTTCCAGAACTTTCCTAGGAGAAACACTGTGTAAACCCACCACAATGCCTATAAATATCACTCTGGGAGAGGGGTTATTTGCACGCCCACCATCCTGGAAGGATTCTTTCAGTGCTGGAGCCTTTAGGGTGGTGAAGAAGAAAAGACTCTTTTAATATGAGTGGAAATACACTCACATCACCTTAACTTGGGGGGTTTTTTGCTGAAGGAAGATTTCAGCTATGTGAGAAATAATGTCTAGCAATATAAGAAAGGGTAGACAGTGTTTAGAGTATGCTGAAGAAAAGACTTTAGCTTCCTCGAAAGTATGGGTCGATTTACACTTAGTGATACCCAAGAGCGGGATTAACAACATTAACTGCTAAAATCCTGTGTTTATTCAGGAAGGATAACACTGAGAACACTCAGGTGGACTTCTACGTGACGTTCTGCTAGCACGCTACTAGTCCTTCACCCATTTTCACTGGCTATTCGCCGGGTGCTGTACAGGCATTTTGTGGGAGCAGACAAGCGGTCAGCTGGGAAGCAAGCCACATGCTGGCCAGTCACATCCTTTCGGCGACGCTTGGGGAAATGCCAGCCAATGAATTTGCTGTGAAAATTTTGCTTTAAGGATGTTATTCACCACTTCATCTGTTGCAACAGCACTTCTGTACGTGATGTCCTCCATGTCATTGCTAGTCCTCTGAGTCATCAGCTCATGAAGGAAATAACTTTGTTTTCTTTTGGCTCTTAGCTGAGCATCCAGCATAAGCATTTTTTTTTGGCCTACCTGGCCTCATCTCAGCTTTATTTAAACTTTTCCCAGGAGCTTGTTAAAATAGTGCTTATGTTTTCTTGTTTCATGTTTGTATAGGTGATAGGGAGGAGAAATTTCCTGTGTATGCCCCTTGAAAAAAAAACAACACTTGGAGAATCTTGGAAATGTTTCCGTACCTTAAATAAATTTCACAAGTGTTCATATAACCAAAAAAGAACCACAGTGAAAGTGTATTAAAAAAAATGCTCCATGTTCCCCAAAAACCTACTTTGAAAAGAGAGAGAAGACTTGTATATTTCTTCAAAGACTTATGAATTTGCTAGCACTCCCCTTGTTGATCCCACAGCCCCATCATATAGGGCTGCTGCTTTTGAAGTTGAATATGTTGCCAGAGTAATTTTCGACCAGTCCCAGACCACAGAAGGATTTGTAAGAAGTTGTGTGGCTGTGTAATTATCAGGTGTTTCAAGTGTAAGTGTTGATACTAAAGAGGGACAGAGAAAAGAAATAAAGCAAGGCACAAGTGTGACTGGCTGTGGTTTGAAGTGGGATCATGACACAAAGCCTCATCTTGCATTTTGCTTAAGGTTATTTTTCTCAAATGTTTGGGCTATTTTGTTATTAAAATGGATCATGCAAAAGTAGAAGATGAAAATCAGTGGAGGTTCAGAGAAGCATTTAGTGAGACTTTAAACCTCATTTGTGTCCAGCTAATTGTTAGTTTCAGTGTTGCTCTGAATGGAGGTGATGTTAAGCTTATAGTTGAATTCTTTCTAACTTGAAGCCTGAATAAATGATCCCCTCTCAGTAAACTCAGTAAGGACAAAACTTTTTTTCTAGACTGCTGTGTATAACTCTTAACACTATTTTCCATGCTTTAAAATAAATACAGACAATCTGTCCTCAAAGATCAATCTCATATTTCAAAAATAGTTTGGTGGTAAAACAATTTTTCTTTGTGTTTTTCTTCTTAAATGCAATAGTAAATGCTTGAGAACTGGGACAAAAGTTAGTCCTTGCACTGGCCTGTCTATCACTGCTTCTTCCAGAGTTACAGAGACAGAGGAGATTAAAGTTTAAAAACATTGATGTGCTGCCACTCAGCTTGTTTTTTTTGGCCTGACAAGCCACCAGCTGCTGCCATTTGTTGCTGTTTCACAGGCTTCTCCAGCGATATTTATACATGGTTTTCAGTAATTCAGCACCATGGCCCTTCTCAAATTATATGGCATCTTTTAGAAGTGACAGCCTCCTGAGGGTGTGGCAGGCAGCACCTGTAGAAATCGCTAAAGACTCACTTTGTCCACCAGCAAAATCTTCCCAATCCTGTGCCCTGTATGCTGTATGTTCGCACTCAGTCATCATGTGCTGCTTGCTAGACTTGATCTTTGTGATAGTTTCATGTAGATAATTTATAGGCAGTGGTCGCTTTGCTTTCCTGGAAGCACATGAGGTACCAGGTGTCCCAGTTATGATGGAGGAGACATCTGAGAACAGAAGGAGGACTGGAGGAGAGACAGTAATGGCACCTATGCCTTGAAGTAGGTGGAAGAGCAAGGACAACAACAAGGCAGCTGAGGGGTGTCTTGTGCAAGGCAGGGGCTGCGAAGAGGCCTGGAACCAAGTCAGGTAGCTGCGAAGGTGTCAGGAAGAACAATGGTCTCAGAAAACATCACTGGGCTCATGAATCCGTCAAATGGCTGCAGGGAAGGGGCACACTGGGTTGTGGAGGCATCCATTGGTGAGCGGTAGACAACATTCAGGGTGGTTTGCGGTCTCCTGGAGAACTGCTGTGGTTTGATGACTGACAGCAGCTTCCTTGCCTGGCTGCTGCTCAACAGGGACTGTCAGTAGAATAGAATGGAATCATTGAATCATAAAATGGTTTGAATTGGAAGGGAGAATAAAGGTTATCTAGCTCAAACCCCTGCAGTAAGCAGGGACACCTTCACAACGGTCAGGTTACTCAGAACCCCATCCAATCTGTCCTTGAATGTTTTAAGGTATGGAGCATCTAACACCCCTCTGGGTAACTTGTTCCAGTGTTTCATGACCCTCAGCAAAAAAAATCTTCCTAATATCTAGTCTGAATGTCTCCTCTCTTCATTTTAAAATATTTCCCCTTGTCCTATTGCTACAGGCCTTGCTAAGAAGATTTTCCCCATCATTCTTATAATTCCCTTTAAAGTATGAAAGGTCTCCCTGAAGTTTTCTCTTCTCCATACTGAAAAACCCAGATTTCACAGCCTCTCTTCACAGGGAAGGTGTTCCAGGCTTTTGATCATTTTTGTCACCCTCCTCTGAATCCACGCCAACAGGCCCATCTCTTTCCTGTGCTGAGGGCTCCAGAGCTGGACACAGTATTCCAGGTGTGGTCTCACCAGAGCAGAGTAGAAGGGCAGAATCATCACCCTTGATGTACTGGCCATGCTTCTTTTGGTGCAGCCTAGGATAAATTTGGCCTTCTGGGCTGCAAGCACACCAAGCTCATGTCCAACTTCTTGTCCAGCAGGACTCACAGGTCCTTCTCCTCAGGACTGCTTTCAATCTCTTCATCCCCCAGTCTGCAGAAATACACAGGATTGCCCCTACCCATGTGCAGGGCTTTGTACTTTGTCTTGTTGAACCTCATGAGATTTTTGCAAGTCCACTTCTCCAGCTTATCAAGGTCCCTCTGGATGGCATCCCATTCCTCAGAGGTGTCAACAACACCACTCAGCTTGGTGTCATGCACAGTCTTACTGAGGATGCACTCAATCCCATCATCTATATCATTGATGAAGATATTAATTAACGCTGGACCTAGAACAGACCTCTGAGCCACACCACTCCTCATTGATCTCCATCTGGACATTGAGCCATTGACCACTACCCTCTAGGTGTGACTATTCGGCCAATTTCTTATCTACCAAGTAGTCTATCTATCAAATCCATGTCTCACCAATTTAGAGAGAAGGGGGACCATGTCAAAGGCCTTAGAGAAGTCCAGATAGAGGACATCCATGGTTCTTTCCTTGTCCACTGATGTGGTCATTCCCTCATAGAAGGACATTAGGTTGGTGAAGCAGGGCTTACCCTTGGTGAAGCCATGCTGGCTGTCTCGAATCACCTCACTGTTGCCTTAGCATAGCTTCTATGATCTTTCCAAGCATAGAGGTGAGGCTGGCAGGTCAGTAGTTCCAGGGGTTGTCTTTTCTACCCTTTTTAAAAATGGGTGCAATATTACCCTTTTCCCAGGGGTAACAGTCAGGCTGTGATCTATCTAGAGACCCCTTATCTTCATCATACTGTGCAAGTGTTTCCACAAAACTACATGTGAAGTTCTGAACAATGGACAATTTATTAAGTGAGCCATGATTCACGCATTTCCCTATTAATAAACACAGTGATTGAGAAATACAGTGCTTCACTTTGGAAAAATATGTCTTCACTTTTCTGGTTAAGATAAGAATAATACTGGAGGCAATTAACACTAAAAACAACCTGGAAAAGAAATGCCTGGTTTTTTGAAGCTGGTCCTGGACTGTCATTGTGGATGCAACCTAATCTCTTGGGCCAGTAACAATACAAAAAGTGTTTAGATAGATCCCAAACTTAGAACCTCCTTTGCTTTAAAAGAAAGTTTCCCACTCAAAATGAAAGCTGATCTCATGTGTCCAAGTGCTTCACCAGGCTGGCTCCAGGCAGCTGGTGTGCTGATCACACCCTAGTTGTGGAAGCACAGAACCTGCCACAGGCTGCCAAACCAGCCCCAAGAGCAGGGTGGAGTAGCCAGAAACACGCTTCTGGCTGCTGCAGTTAGTTCCTGCCATCTCATTTACATTTACCTTGGGTGTGCCTACCTCACTCAACAGTGCTTACAGCCTACACATACCCGTGATGTCCCTTGGTTCTTCCATTCTCTCTATATAACATGAGAGAACAGCAGAAGAGTGGCACTATGTAAGTGGACATATTTAGCCTGTTTTGATTCAAGAAAGCCTATACGTGGTGGTTCTTTGGACAGAGAGAGAAACTGTCCTAGCTGACCATAGTGGGTTGTGATTTTGAAGGTAAGCATGCACCTAACTGTTTTGCCAAGCTGGAAACCCATGCCAAGAGCTGAGAAACCAGTGTTTGGCGGTGAGAGAGCAAAAGCCTTAAATGAGCTTGGCTTTTTTACCACGCTCCAACTGGGCATATAGAAGTTCACACCTGGCAGTTCAGATAATTATCCTATCTCTTGCAAAAACATAATCAGTGCATTGTTTGACTTGTGAAGAACAGCAACAAAGTGAAATTGCTGAACTGAGATGTCAGCATAAGAGAATAAAAGTACTGAGGCGAAGGCTTTGCTGTGGCACAGGACAGTGTCCCAGACAGCAAGCATTGCGCACCATCCACTTTCTGCTTCTGAACATACTCCTTGCATTGAAGATCCCTTTCTTAAGTGCAAATCTGTGATTAAATACATCCTGTTACATTCTTGCTGGTGAAGCTGAAAATCAAAACGCAAAACCAGATTGCCCTTCTACAAATGCACTTTGTCACTAAACAGAGAGATTCAGTAGCAGCAACTTCTAAGGTTCCGTAATTTTGTGCCCATCTATAAGAAGGGTCGCAGGGAGGATCCAGGGAACTACAGGCCTGTCAGTCTGACCTCAGTGCCAGGGAAAGTCATGGAGCAGGTGGTCTTGAGTGCTATCATGAGGCACTTGCAAGAGAACCGGGTGATCAGGCCCAGCCAACATGGGTTTACAAAAGGCAGGNATTCTTGCTGGTGAAGCTGAAAATCAAAACGCAAAACCAGATTGCCCTTCTACAAATGCACTTTGTCACTAAACAGAGAGATTCAGTAGCAGTAACTTCTAAGGTTCCGTAAGATCAAATACTTATTAGGTGCATTTTACCTAAAACTTGCAATTAATTTGTCAGGCACAAATGAGAAGATGATGAAAACAAAGTTCTTTCTTCTCACCCTTTCCCAAACCTGAGGTGTCACAAAATAAGAAGAAAAGCACTTTTTTGCCTCTTCCTCTGATGGTCATGATGTTTGTGTGGCAGCCCCTACATCAGAACTGAGAATTTGCTGTGCTGAGGTCTCCACAAACCTAGCCAGACTCTCGAGCTGAAGATGTATTATCTCTAGACTATACTAAGCAAAGCTACTTCTCTTAATGAAAACTTCTTGATTTTTTTCTCAAAAATTGGCTGTAGTTCAGTGGGTACAAACCCTGCATGGATATTCTCCTAATTATTTAAATCCAATGGTAATATAATGAATACACTTTTTGTGGTTGTAAGCCAGGCTCAAGCAAAATAAAATCTGTCTATTTACAGGTTTTCCTCAACATCTTTGAAGCATTTTCTGAAGTGCCTTTTCAGTTTAATTCAGTTGGGGTTTTTTTAGCAAAGTAAACCTACAAAATATAAGATATGAGTTCAAACAGAGAGTACAGTCAAGTGACATGTAAAGTTGTGGCAGCGTTTTTTGTTTGCCAAAGGTCCTCAGACAATTCTGTGAGCACTACAGCCTGGCAACAAAGTAGTAGGGAGTGCAAATATGAATACAGAGAGTCATGTATTTCCCTAAGTCCTCAACTTGGCATTGAGTCTCTAGACTCTTTTGCAATGTAGCCACATGTGCCTAAGATACCACACGAGCACTTGTAAGCACCTATCTGGGTGCTAGCAGCATATCTGATCAAGCACTCTGCCCTGCAATGGAATCAAAGTTTTGCTTTGGTTATGCAGCCCTTACTTACAGACCAACTGGGTTTTCAACACCTCACCCACTAATCTATGCACTGACAAGTGAGCCTGCATTTTAATAATGGCAAGACAATCACCAGGTTTTGAAATGAGAGAGGATTTGGAAAAAAAGACTTAGTTCTGGCAAGTATGCTGGTGAAGTAAGGAATTCAAGACAGTTGTGAGCTATAAATATTCATCTCTGACTTGCCCAGGATGGCTGGTTAAACAATGAACTTGGAGTCTGCTTTCTGGGAAAACCCTAGATGGAGGAAAGTTTTTTCAGAAGCCAAGGGACATCACAGGATGCTTTTAACCAGTGTCAGCAGATTCATGCTGCCCAAACATCAGAGTTTTCAGGATAGTGACCCTTAAAGTACTGTATGTGAGAGGCTAACTATTCAGTTCTGAACTGTATTTTTCCCATCTGGCAGGGAAAATAATGCTATTAACTGGTCCTGTCAGCAACGATTTTTGAAAGGCATATAAGCAAATGCTCACATCTAAAAGATAACCCATTCATAAAAACCTTGGATTATCACTGTCTGTGTAACCTTGGAACAACCTGGATCCGAATTTCACCTGATGAATGCTTGATTTAGTATACCACGCATTGTCAAGCTTCTATGGTTTATAAATCTGTCTGTTGTGGGATGGGTCTTGCAGAGGTACATCTTCAGTAGCTGTGGTGCCCTGGTTCATGGATAACAAGCCAACTGACAAGAGCAAGCAGAAGTCCATCTCTACCCTGCTGCCTCATGGAAGGCGATCCTAGCAGGGGCAACCCAGTCCTGGAAAGGGAACCCCAGCCCTGTCAGTGGCACCCTTATTTCATTAGCAGAAAGGAGAAAGGAAACAAGGCCAGTATCAAAAAAGAGTTACATCTCAGGGGTATATCACTCCCATTTTTTTGGTGGGTAAAATAGCGAGTGGGTTGTAGGAAAGGAGTAAGTGCTAAAGCAATAATTACTACCAACAAAGATAGCAATAAAGATAGTACAGTTTAACCACAGAATCCGCAGTACATAGCTAGTGAGCCTACCCCAATTACGACCACAAAATACAGAATCTTTAACCACAGTAATCAGATGATATGACCAATATTCAACACAAGGGTCTACAGAGAACAGCTTGAGCACTGGAAAACAGTTACAGGAACATTCATTTTCAAAGTTTGAAAACATCCATTCAGAGCAGTGCCCTGCAGCCACGTGTACTGTGGAGCTATCTTTTTTTTTTTCCTCAGCAAAAAATATAGCAGATAAGTTTCTGCTTCTGTAACGCTGACAGAAGGGAGTGAACCCTGAAGCACTGGGCTGCACAGCAGTGTGAGCAATGTATGCCTTGCCTTGGGGTTATCTCCAAAAGGCAAAGATTCAGCCCATTAAGGAATATGTATTTGCTCCAGGTAGCCTGTGTGGCTCCACTCATGCTTCAGGTTTATGATTGTGAATTCAGCCTACAGGCTCCTCTCATTCCACTGTACAATTTCACTCTTGCTGCGATGCAGCTCAGCAGTACACAGGTCTCCTCCCAGCTTCAGGGCATACTATTCCAGCCTCTCCCTGCATTGATTTTTTGTGCTGTGTTTTCTGACTACACAGCTCTATGCAAACTAACGTTCCTTGGGAACATGAGGTTTGTTGTGCTCAGTGACAGTCAGTGTAAATATTTTAAATAGTAATGGGAAGCTTTTCATAGTCTTCAAAGCACTGAACTAAAACTTCCAGCTGCAGATCTCATGTGGTTTATATTAGAACATGATGATATTGCAAGTTGGAATATAAGGCTAGCTTTAGCAAAAAAAAACCAAAACTGTTTCCACCTATTTAAACTCATCGTATCTTCTTACAGATCATCATTGTTTGTAATGGATTTCTGGAACTCTTGTTAAAGAGATTTGAGCCTCTAATAACTTTTTCTTAACCAAAGAAGATCAGTTTCTCTTTTTTTTTTTTTGATAAAAAGGATTACTCACTCTGTTCCTCTGATGCAGAAATGCCAGATATTGCTTTAGGTTTTCCTTTTCCTTTTCTTTCATTGCACATTTGTTTCTCCTTGCTATTAAGGCAGAAGACAGGATCTCTAAATATCCTGCAAGAAAAACCCAAGAAAAATTGTTGTAAAATAATCCCATCCACCAGATTTGAAACTTTACATAAAAGTTTGAACAAGAACTTCAGGGTAACCTGAGAAGTATTTGATGAAGAGGATACTGAACAATTCAAACTTACTGGTTTTACCTATCCTAAACCAATCATGTTTCATATAACAAATCAAAATTGCATGTTTCCCCTCTCTCCTAGTCCTTTACATCAGTTTCTGGAGCATGGTGCCAAAATTATTTTAAAAGGTTGAAAGATGCTTTGTAAGTTAAGAAGTATTAATGAGAACTGGAAATTGGTTAGAACAAAAATATGTCTTCAGTCGCTTTGAAGAAAAGGTCATCATGGTGGGAGATCCAAATTAAAACCAAACCTTACTTGGGGGCACAGGCAGCATGGGTCTGATAGAAGTGGGAGGACAAACTTCTATATCTCATCATGTGTCTTACAACATGCAAATCTGCGTTATGTTGGACAATGCAAATGAGAGGAAAGGACAGGATGTGGCAGAACCATCTCTCTTCTTTCACACATGCATGTCAACCATTCAGTTGTCAATAAATACATGACCATTCCTGGGGCTGAACAGCGTGTTTAAGCTCACAGGGCTAGACCTTCACTGGGTTCAGGAGTTTAGGACCCCTTTCATAAGGCGAGTCCTCTTCTGCCTCTGCTTGTGTATAAATGAATCCTGAGGACTGTGCCTGAGAAAATGCATTTTATGATTCAATTATACATTTCTTCTCAGTCACCATAAATTCAAGTAGATGGATGTGGTTGGTCAACATTTTTTAACTACTGAGAATGTTCCAGAGCAAAGAGTTTACAAAACACCTGCCTCAAAAGAAAGTCCTCTCTATTTTAAGGAGCAGTAAATTCACCACAAAAAGGAGCTGGTACTAATGATCTGGTAGCCATATGGTGAGCAATCACCTTTGTGCTCAGGGGTCACTTTAATCTGCAGCAACCTTGAAGCAAAGCGAGAGGGTTGGTGCTCTCATTGTGTAAGGACACCTGCTCACCACACTCTCTAATATGAAGCTCTACTAGGCTGATGAGTTCAGAGAAGAACAAGGTATCATTATTGTGTACAAACAAATTTATATCCTGGATGAGCCCTTCCTTTGGGTGACCTGCTGTAGCTTTCTTGACTTGAAGAGAAAGAGACCATTGAAGATTATGATAGTTCAAAAAAATGTTTTAGGAGCAAGTATCAGATCACATGGCCTCCAAAAGAGCTGCCACCTCACTTCATGGAATGTTCTGCAGTCAGATCAGTGTGGGACACAACTGCTTCTCAAGGTCACCATGATGCTCTCACTTAGCAAATCCTACACTGCCCCAGGGATCACTAGTCCTCACTGTTCCTGTGGGCTATTTTGTGGCTGCTGAGAAGCCATCAGGGGAGAAGAGTCAAAGACGAAGTTCTGGACGCCCAGCATGAGGTTAATGCAGCCTTGCAGGACTAGCTGCAATGACCCACAAATTTTTTTTTTTTGGTTCCATGTCTTCAGAAAGCCTCTACTCCTAACCTCTTTATCAGACTTTTCTGCATTTGAAATACAAAAATAAGACTATTTCTCTATTTTTATTTCAACAAGGAAAAAAAATCTCCAAATATACAAAGGTGGTGTTTTATCCAATAACTAACCTATCTGGGATTGTGAACTATGGTAAAAATCGCAAAAAGAATCCCAAACCTCAAAGTGCTAAAAATAAGTTTAGAATCAAATCAACGTAAGTATAAGCACCCAAACTCACAATTCTTGCTCTCCGTTTTCCTAAGGAAAGGTAAGAATTCATCTTTCCAAGTGTGGCCATGGCCTTGCTGAGTCCTGTCCAGCTTTACAAGTGGATGTAAACTGAATGTCAGACCCCACCACTGAAATTGGACACCCTTTTCACAGAGGTGCAAATGACTGCATGGCATCAAAGAGTCAGCTGGAGTGACCCTGCTCCCTCTCCCTGCTGTGGCTGCTGGTCACTGTAGCACATTCAAAGACAGTGCTGCTTTCTGGAAGACAAAACCCAGACCTGAGGATGTTTGTGTTTGCAGGTGGGGCTGGGAAGCTAATTCAGTCTTTGTCCTCAGTGGAAATCAGTAAGAATCCAGGATGGGAATCTTAGGAGTAAAACACAGTACAAAACTTCTTACCCTGGCATGTTCACTGGACTTTGGCACCAGTTATGACTAGAGTGAATTGTTTCTGTTTTCATGAAGGAAAATTTAACCATGTGTATGAAGAGATACATATACATAAAGAAAAATTAGTTGATTGCCGTCTTCTTTTTCATAAAGCACTTGTACTCACAGCAATGACTTTTCAGTTTAAAATAACAGACATAGCTGTTTATTGCTACTGTCCATTTCAGCATTGGAAAGATTGAAGTTGGAGGTGGGGATGTTGTGGAAATACAGGACCACTCAGTAAAGGACTTAAATTTCATATACCTCGAAAAATTTCTCTCTCCTTTTAACCCTAGATATGCTTTTCCTGCGTTGGCAAGACATGGTAGTGTGTGGAGACATCTGTTCCTGTGTATATATTAGCAAGTAATTTGGTACAGTAGGAACATATCAGTAGACAGAGCATTTGGTGCTGAGTCACATACCACAATATGCAGTTTGGGGGTTTACTTTGAACTAAATTTGGCCTGATTCTCAGGACCAAGCCCCCTCAATGTGCATGTGGCTCAAAGCTGTCTGCAGGACTCATCTGGGTTCACCCTCTCATGATCATCAGGAATTAGGGCACATTTGGTGCACACCTGAGGCACAGCTTCCAGGTTAGTTTCCTCTCCAAGGAGTCCAGTTTGCATGTGTTAGAACAGCTCCCTGACACAAAACAATGTACAATAAGCTTGAAGTGACTGAAAAATTTGCTTAAAAACACACTGCTGTCCTGAACCAAAAAAATATGTATGCAGGCAGTGGAGATCAAACCTGGCTATGCTATATGCATGCATGGTAGCTGCCCAGCAAGTTCACAGCCTGGATAGATACAATAAAGAGCAGAAGTGAAGTGAGACCCCTACAAGGTGAATGTCCTGCCTGAAGTTATGCATATAATCAGTGGTTTTATCCTGCCAGGACAGGCAGGACCCTGTTGAGCAGCCATTTAACTAGTGCTTGGGAAGGAGTGGTGAATGTGATCCTTTTTGCACTGAGGGTCCTACACATAGCTTATGCCCTTTTGACTGAACAGCAGATAATAAATATTTCTATAGCATGTCTTTTCCTTATAGTAGTACCCCAGACTGTCAGGTTTTATTCCATTTTGAAGCAGTGTGATACCTTCAGACTGGTTAATACAAGCCTCAAGTCATACCTGAAGCTGAACCTTCTTATAAGAAAGAAACTAGAATTTGCATTGCTTAGCACAAGGCTGGCATACAGCAAATGCGACCCTAAGCAAAACCGACAACCATATTTTAGCTGTGTTACAGTACTCATTAAATATTTGTCTAATCAGTGTCTTATATCTTTTCTTTGTGGACACATAAGTTACTGAAAATGCCACAAATCCTAATTGTTACTATTTTGACAGACTACTCACTCTCCTTTATCTAATTGCCAGCTCTTTAGGCTTATCTATACAATTGAAACCATTCTTTAACATGCTCCTCACTATTTCAAAGAAGTGGATTTCTTTCCATAGAATTGCTGCTGTCATTGCAGTTCAGTACTTCTCTGCTAAAGCTACATAGAGAAGTGACACTTCTTTTCTGAGAGTGGAGTAAGATCACTAAATGCAAGGCATCTCTGGCTTTTTGGGAAGAGGTGATGGTAAGACCTGCAGAAAGAAATGGAGAGCTGGGAAACACATTGGTGTAGTTGATTGGAATTTTCCTAGAGTTACTAGCTGACAATTTGTTTGGTAATTTCAGTGTATAATCCTAGTACAGCAGTGGAATGCTGCTGTATTTACTTTCTTATTCAGGCACTATCTGCACTCACTACTTTGTTTTACCACCTCATTCTTCAAATGGATTACTCATTGACCTGAGAGGAGAATATTGTTGGAAATCCTGACTCAATATGTCTCGCTGATATTCATTTTATTAAGAGGATGAACAACTCTTTTCTTCTGGTCTTGATATTCTGTTCAGGCAACTCCACCATCCAGATTTGTTCTGAAGAGGTTATTTAACCTCTATGTCCCTCAGCATAGTTCCTTCACTCTCTGAAAAGTCAGACATCATGCATTTGAAAAACAGAGGTTGCTGTCTTTGTTACTATGTGTCATTTTACATGAACTTCTGCTTATGCTCTTCAGTTACTCTCAAAGCCATTGCATTATTTTTGTTGCTGATTTGGCAATGGAATATTCTTGATTTAGTGCAGGTAGAAATTGTGAAGGCAATATTTATTTCCAAAATGTCTTATCATTATTTAAGAAGAAACCACCACCTTACTGATTCTACCAGTCTTTCTCTTTTTAAGTTCTCCTTCACAGAGGAGGAAAAATTGATGAATTCTGCCAAATTGTGCACTTGTCTCCTGTGGTACACAGCCACACACTTGGTCCCAGGAAAAAAAAACCACATTCTCCATAGGCAGGTGCCCAGCAGGACAGGAATTTCAATCTCTTTTATCTCATTTGGTCTATTTTAGAGACAGGTTGGATGTTCTTCTATGCCTACCTCCTATTTCTCACTTTGGCAACACTCCTCCAGAGTGTTCCCAGCCACTGGTTCAGCTCACAACACACAACCAAGTCCTCATAGGAAAGCTTCATTCCTACATATCAAAAAAAAGAAACGTTTACACTTTTTCTGTATATCATTGTTCATGTCTGACCATAATAAAACTCTACCTTCACTGTTTTTCTTACTTTCTCTCTTTTTTCTTTTTACTTCATCATAGGTCTCTTTGGATGTTGTGGTCATTACTAATGTAAGCAATGAGTTCAAAATAACAGAGTAATGCTACTATGTTGAACATTCAGTGCTGAATTGTAGTATTTTAGTAATAAGAAGGAAAAAGCAGGCTCAGAGTGACATATTTACTTTCTCCTCCTCCACCTTGCACTTGTTTCCCCCAACACTCCTTCGCTAATGTAAAAAAACTGTAATGTTTTTCCCATAATGTGTGGGCAGCTTCAGTGCATCTGAGTTTCTGAGAGAGAGGGTAAAAAAGGAGAAAGTGAATGACTAAGAACTGCAATCAGGGTGGGTTTTCAGTGTGGTGCTCACTACTCATTTTAGTAAGGCTCTATAAGGAACCTGGGGATGACCCTTGGTGCTTTTCTCATCAACTCACTAGCAGTGGCACCGCAGCAGCAACAATGACCCAGCCTTGAAACTCAGCCCGTCCAGCAGAGACTGACAGATGTAATAAGTTATCTCCATCCCATTGATTCCTGCCCTGTCTTCCTCTTCTACCTTAGCCAGGCCAAGGCAGATTTAACCACCCCTCACACACAGTGTCTCTCAGCATGCTGGAGCGGCAGCAGGCTATCTGTCAGTCCTTGCAGAGAAAGCAGGGGCAGATACATGAGGAAAACTTGTCTTCAGCTCAAAAGCACACAAACATTAACAGCAATGCCAGCAGTGCTTCCTGTTAGGCAGCAGCTGTGAGGAAGACAGGCTGGGCTAACAGGGTTGCCAGTTGAGTTAGTCTGTGTCTGTACTGAGAGGTCTCTTGGGTTTGCATCACAAGGTTTTGGTAGTGAGGGGACTACAGGGGTGGCTTCTGTGAGAAGCTGCTAGAAGCTTTCCCTACATGCAATAGAGCCTATGACAGCCAGCTCCAAGACAGACCCAGCTCTGGCCAAGGCCAAGCCAATCAGTGATGGTAGGAGCTCCTCTGGGATAACATCTTTAGGAAGGAGATAAAAAAACCCTGAATACCAGCAGCCGGAAAGGAATGAGAGTATGTGAGAGAAATAACTGCAGACACCAAGGTCAGTGAAGAAGGAGAGGAGGACATGCTCCAGGTGCCAGAGCAGAGATTGCCCTGCAGCCCGCAGAGAAGACCACGGTGAGACAGGGTGTCCTCCTTCTGCCCACAGATGTTAACAGTGGAGCAGCCCATGGACAACCCCTTGCTGGCGTAGGTGGATGCTCAAAGGAGGTTGCAACCCTGTGGGAAGCAGCCTGGCAGGATCTGTGGACCCATGGAGAGAAAAAAGACCATGCTGGAGCAGGTTTGCTAGTAGGGTATGTGACCTTATGGAGACCAATAGTAGAGCAGTCTGTCCCTTAAGGACTGTACCCTGTGGAAAGGACCCTCACTGTAGCAGTTCATGAAGAGGGAAGGCCTCAAATTGGAGAACTGTCTCCTGTTGAAGGGAACCCATGGTGCAGCAGGGGAAGAGTGTGAGGAGTTTCTCCTTGAGAAGGAAGGAGGGACAGAAATGTTGTGCGAAGGACTGACTGCAACGCCCATGCCCCATGTCCTGCACCACCAGCAAGGAGGAGGTAGCAAAAATCAGGAGTAAATTTAAGCCTGGGAAGAAGGGACATGTAGAGGGAAAGTTTCTTTAATATTTGTTTTTAGTTCTCATTATTCTACTCAAATTTGATTCACAATAAACTAATTTCCTGAAGTCAAGTGTGTTTTGCCTGTGACAGTAACTAGTGGATGATCTCTCCCTGTTCTTATCTTGACCTCAAGCCTTTCATTAAATTTTCTCTCCCCTATCTAGTTGAGGAGAGGACTGATAACACAGCTTTGGTGGGCACCTGACAACCAGTCAGGATCAATCCCCCGCAAAAAGACGTTCTTGCTGGCACCCATGTCTGTGCAGTATCAGCTTGCAGGGGGATTTGTAAGAGGAGGTGTCTTTTTTTCCATTGATGAGTAGTGCAAGTGGGAACAGCTGCTGACTGCCTGAAATAATAGTGGAGGCACTGGGATCCTGAAATGCTCAAGTCAACACAAGTTGGCCTTGAAAGTTTTGAGCTCCAGCTTAAAGTGTAAAATTATCTTTCAGCCATGGGAAGCTGATCATCCATGCCAGTAAGTGAAGTTCAGTAGAGGTGAAGTGACTCATGTGATCACTTCAGAGTCTGCCTGGTTCCTGAAAAGGTGGTTTCTTCTCCTCCTCCCCACCCAAGCTGGCCAGAACAGCCACAGTTGTACAACTGTCACTTCCTCACGGTTGCTGCTTGGTGCTGCCTAAGGTGATGCAGAAACCCTGGTTGGAGGGGGAATTCTCACCCCTGTGGAAAAGAAACATGAAACTTCTGAATTGCCCTGCTCCCTGTGGCAGATTTTGGGGCACTAGCTGCCTTTTCCAGCTGCCCAGAAGTTTTACAAAGCCCAGAAAAATGCATTCCCTTCTACCACTCTGTGTGGCTCCACTGCCACGGCACCAGCACGCTGTGAAAGCCAGTAAGTGCTGTGCAGATGCTCCCATCACTTGGGGACATTTGGGCTTTGGCTGTATCAGACCGGCTCTGCTGATTCATGCTGAATGAGGACCAAGGGCCAAACAAGAAGAATCTCTCATCATGCCTCCCTTGTTATTTGGGATTTTCAAATTGGTTACAAGTTGTGACTTCTATTCATTAAAGAAAGGTCATGAGTAATTTTTATGCGTTGTTGGTTTTCCTAGTAATGATGTAAGATGATTACAAGTGAAAGGGATGAGATGAAAAACGTCATAGTCTCTAATCACTTTCACTGTTTCCCAAGAATAATTAGTCAGCTTCCTTTAGCTTTTTGTGAGTTATCCATGTGTCAGAAAATAAAGAATAAAATAGTTCTAAACATAAGAAAAGACAATAAAAGAATTCTAGACTGGCAGGAAGAGATGATGTCTTTAGCACCTAATGGCATGCTTAGGTGAATATGTAAGAAATGTCTAAAGAACAGACTGATCTGAGATGAGCCTTTTCCCCTTTTACATACCAATATCTGACAGAAGAAAAGACACGTGTGTGGATCTTACACAGCCTTCTCTAGTACTCACTGGGTTGAGTTGGAGAAAACTTTGGATGTCACACATCAGCTTATGACCTGTTACTGCTCTAAGTACAGTTTGACTTTGTTGTAATATGCAAAAGCTACTGTGCTGGCAGTAACAAAACAGACATTTGCAGTGTAGCTGTGAGAAGATCCTGCAAGCACTGGAGTGAGGAAAACATCTGAAATGCCTGCTGGGACAAGTCAGCTGGAAGTGAAATGGGCACCTCTGATATCTAAAGGAGTGCCTAGAGCCTAGAGCTGCCCTCCTTGCATTACCAGCTTTTATATCCAACACACTGTAGAATGGCCTTTTCTTTACACCAACAGCAAGAAACAGGACCCCAGCAAATGATGAGTGACACAAGAATGCCCACATGTGCAATCAGCTTTCCCTGCTTTCAGTGAATGTGCTCCAACTCAGCTAGCTTCTAGCTGGGAAAAAACTGGGAATATCCTACTGGCTGGGAACTCTTGGCCTTTGAGGAATAGGGTGCCTATTTATAGAAACATCATCTTGTGGCAGGAATGTGCTGAATTTGATCAAGCTTTACCTGGGAGAAGACCTCACAGATCCAGAAGAGACAGTCAGGTGCAAAGGTGTTGCACAGGGCTGACTTCTCATGGAGGCAGCACATCCACTCCTTTAGGCTGTGGGAGGTGTAGAGTGATAGCCTGATTCACTCTGAGTCAGACCAGAGACTAGAGCATGGGCTTTCCCTGGAAAAGTGGGTATTGTTGATCCCTGGTTTCTTTTTAATTTTACTGTTTCTCCTTTTCTCTCTGCCATTCTCCAACTGCTCTCTCTCTCCTCCTTCCATTTCAGAAGCACTTAATCTCATTCTAATATAGAGGCTGACTTCTAAACCCTGAAGGGGCAGAAAGGAGATTTCATGATCAGGCAACAGGAGCTCTGGATTTGGGTCCTGTCTCCAGTTTGCAGGAAAGAAGCCAGGAAGTTATTCAACAAGCCTGTCCTCTCTTTGCTGAAATAACTCATCCCCTGGGCTCAGCTGCCTAGCTCTGGCAATGCTGGCATAGAACAGCTGCAGTGGAGATGAAGAGCTTTACTCATGCTGACTGAGAAGCAAATAGCCTGTGCTGGTTTCCCCCTTGTGAACAAGAAACTCAAAAATAAGGGCAGTAAAATGCCACTGGTTGTCCTTTTCCCAGACTCCAATGTTGTGCAAGGAGGCTCTTCTCGGTTGCAGAGCAATTGTAGAGATCGACCTCTCCGTTGCATGTCCTTGCCTGAAGCAAAGCCCCTTTGAGTCAACGGGAAGTCTTCCTTACGCATTTGGTGCTGGAGCGTGCAGGCAGCTGATCTTTCTCCCTACGGCTCCTGCATTTATATTAAACTCTTCCTTGGGATTTTGAGATTACTAAACACACTGTTTCAACAGAACAAGGATTTTCAACATATCCTGCCCAGAAGTCTCGTTTACCTTCCCATTGGGACTTTTTTTTCTCGTACTGGGAGAAAGATCAACCCATTATATTTGAGTTGGGAAATATTGCTTAACCATTGCTGTAGCCCCTCAAAATATTTAATGATATGCAGCCACTCCAAGAGGCATTCTTACTTTTTTTTTTTCTGAAGTTCAAAGACTGAACATCAATTTGTCCCCTGCCTAATTTGTTCCCTCTGTTTTCAGTGTTCCATTTCTTCTCTTGTTTTTGAAAATTTCAGATCTCTATTTATGTTTGTCATAAATAGGAAGTCAAAATTAAACTGAGTGAAAAATAAAACAACCTGTGCTGTGAATATTTTGTTCATATTTAAATTTGTGTAAGGATTTTCCTCTAGATACCAACACTATCACAGTAAAAACTGTTTTCTTTCTCAGATATGTACAACTTCCCCCATCAATTCATATAAAAAAGCGTTGTTCCTGCTAGACTGCTTTTCATGGAAACTACATATGATTTTTAATGAAATTACTTTAAATCTTGGACTTAACTTAACTTTATGGGTATTTCCACTTCTATTGTAAATTACTTAAAGTTACAGGTCTGAAGTTTTTCCCAGGTTTCCAGCCACAGAAATCCTCTTACATCTTCAAACTGCACAGCTTTGCCCATTTTGTCAAAAGTCTGTTTTGTTTAGAACTGCTTTGAACCTTGAAAGCCAACTATTCCACTTGGGTTTAGGATGTTCATAGAATCATAGAATGGTTTGGGTTGGAAGGGACCTTAAAGCTAATCCAGTTCCAACCCCCTTGCCATGGGCAGGGACACATCCCACTAGACCAGGCTGTTCAAGGCCCTATCCAGTCTGGCCTTGAACACCTCCAGGCATGGAGCATCCACAACTTCATGGGAAGCCTCACCATCCTCATCATGAAGAATTCCTTCCTAATGTCCAATGTAAACCTTTTCCCTTCCAATTTAGAGCCATTCCTCCTGGTCCTATCACTACATGCCCTTGTGAAAAGTCCCTCCCCAGCTTTCTTGTAGGCATCCTTCAGGTACTGAAAGGCTGCTATAAGGTCTCCTTGGAGCCTTCTATTCTCTAGACTGAAGTTTGAAGGGAAATATTATTAATCCTTATGTTAGCCAGTTTATATGCAGCTTTTTCTTTTTGGAAAATATCTGCTAAATTTTTTCTTACTTCTGGCTATATAAAGATGAGAATAATTTTTATATTATCATACAGAATAATTTTTAGAAACAAAAGTAGTTAGTTGAATTTTTTTTAGAATTTAGTAATCATCATAAATATTATTTTCTATGTAGTATCGTGGACACATCATTATACCACAACTTGCATGATGGGAGGGATTACCAGCTTATTGCTCTATTAATGACACTAAAAGAAAACTCTCCTTTTAAACTTGTATTTATCTTCTAATAGAAATATTGATTTAAAGAAGCTAAACCCCTTCCTTCTTCATTTTCTGCTTCCCTCATGTTCCCAAATGATCATTAAAATGCAGGGTGGTTTAACATGCCTATAAATCATGTCTCTATATGCACAGTAACTAGCTGATATGCTTTCATATGACTAGATGTTACTGGTGTTATGTTTTCAGAAAGAGTTGCTTGTACATTTGCCTGGACTACAGGTAAGATTTCTTCTTCCATGTTGCTTGGACTGAGTTTCTACCCGAGCAAGGCTTTGAAGACCCTATATCTATGCCAGCCCTAAACTGAAAATACATCTCTGTCTTTCTCAACTCTTTATACCTTCTTTAGGTAAGATGTAACACTCCTATGTTTTCTCTTGGGCAAAATCTCAAACCACAAAAAGTACTCCAGTGGCTTAGAGAGCGAGGAAGGATGAGGCAGTGGTTTGGACCCTGTTCTCTAAAGGAAGGGGTTTCTGCTCCAGGCTGAAATCTGTTATGTTAAACAGGGTATAATATGCAGGCAGAAGTGGAGCATCTCTGTTTTGGCAAAGACAGTGATCCTGGCAAGGGAGAGAAGGTAGACAAAATAAGAACACTGGGTTCCAAAAATCTGCTGTGCTCTCCTATTTTTTTTTCTTAGTCTACAAGTATGGCTTTTAAACTTTTTATCTGTTAATTTAATTGAAACCATTCTTAATTTTTGTCCTATGAAGTGTGCTTGCATTGTTTTCTTCCTCCTTCTGTCTCCCAGGAACGTTGTGGCTGCAAGCACAGGAGTGCATCTGCATAGGGCTGCCTGGATGAAGTGTGTGTTGAAGTGGAAATTCATCTGATGAGAGAGTGGCAGGCATAGTGCCTCCAAGGAGAGGACATTTTGTGTCAGCCAGAACCCCAGGAGAAACAGATTCTGACCATTGAAAGAGAGCAAATCTCTTCCCTACTTACTTAGGATATGTAACAGCAGCATCTTTCATGTGGATCCCAGATTACTCATGCTCTGGTCTGGCCAAACTAATCCTTGTCATTTTGTCACAGGTCAACCCATTGGCACCTCTGTGTGGTCTGCCGTGCTGTGAGGTAGTGGAGCTGCCAGGACACCATTTTTTGCCATTTCTTCTGTCAGGTCTGGCAATTTCATGCTGCCATGAGCTGCTGAACAGCGAAGAGGACAGCTGTAATGCTCACTCTCATCTTATCCCTCACATAAGCCACCTCATGGCAGGAGCCATGAGTTAACATGTGGCAGAGGAGCCATGGCAGCTCACTTTTTATTCATAAGGCAAAACAATCCCCACTGGCAGCTGAACAGGCAGCTCCTCTGGGGACCAATTACTCCAATGTGTGCTGTACAAACTGCGGCAGGCGGCCGCCAGCTCCCTGGGGAGATGCTCCACTGGGCTTGGCGAGCAGAAGGCAGCCTGATCCTCCAGACACAAGTTGTTCCTCATGTCAAAACTGCTGCTAATGACACAATTAACTAACCAGGGACTACTGAGGAGTTCTTAATTAGGTAAATGCTGCTCGGTGAAAAAACAAGTGCCCGGTTCTGAGTGTACTGGTTCGTGTCAGGCTGTTGGGAGGTGAAGCCTCTGCCTGTGGATGAGAAATCTGCTTGGAGGTCTAATTTAGGTGGTTAAACCGTAGCTCATCTGGGAATTCCCTTTCATGCAGAATTAAAAATAAGTGCTAGAAACAGCTCAACAGCTTGCGGAGGCGCCCTAGAAGTGTTTAAAATATTTCATTGCATATACAGAAAAAGATTACTTCCTTAATCAGAGCAGCAACACAGAAACTGCTGTCTAATTTTAAGTAGATCAACTGGGAAAATCTCAGAGAGAAAACTCAGGGGGAAACTACAAAAGAATTTGCATTGTTCATATGATAATGGATGTGATGCAGTGTGTGGCACTCTGAGAACATACCAAGGATCCTGCAGCCTAAATAACTGCGGACTTCATGGACTTCTCATTGCAGGGTCTGCAATAATGAAGACCACCATGGCCACATATTTCTTTTACCTCTGCAGTCTGTTATTACTTAGTCCTGTGTGTTGAAAGAAGCCCCATAGTGTTTAGCTGGTATTGACTGGCTGAAATTTAGACTGAAACTTTAAAAGGAGCCTCAGGGAGTTGAAGTTCAGGTCAGTGGGATTTGGGCCTGCAAATCATGAAGGCTTCTCTTGGATGAAATTTTGAATCCTGTCTTTATCTAGTTATTTTCAGGGTCCATTGTTGCAGTTACCACATGTTGACCACTCACTGCAAATTCTCTCACTGAACCCCTGTTGGGTCAATGCTGCAAACAGCAAGTAGGGAGTGGGATGATGAGGCACAACCACCACAAAAAGTGAAGTAATGCCTGTGGCAGATAGGAAACCTCACTGCTCTCCTGCGAAGAGCTCTGCCATGTAGGGCTAATTAAATGAGAATATCAGAAGAGCTCTTATCACATCTCAGAGGCCAGCAAACAGTACATCTGCAATGGGTAAACGTGGTTATGGAGGAATTAAAAATCTCCTCTTTCTTAGTTCTTTTTACCAGCAAGTTTTACAATGCCTTGTCTAGTCAAGTTTTATTTTGATTGCGCATATAAAGAGATTACTGGAGAATTCAGCTAATCTATCTGTAATATACAACACAGCAATTTGCACCAGGCAGATCTAAAACTTCATCTGTGACCTCCAGCAGGTATAGATATAGTATTTCAGAAAACTCTGAAGATGTGTTTCAGTCAGACCCCAGGGTACTTTGTTGTGTTTTCTGCATACTCACACAAAATTCATGCTTGGTGCAGAGTCAGAAGCAGTGCTGATCTCAGACCACATCTCAAGTTTTCCCTCAGGAGAGTAGAATCATAGGCATTTTAGAAAGCTGCATTAGAGAAGTAGTGTTTCTTCTGTGCTAACTTGCAACTAAAAACTCTAAGAAATTTGTAGGGAGTTCACCAGATCCTGGAATGATTATTTATAGCTGCATATATGAGAAGTTCCTTTCTACCTGTACAAATTAGTCATTGGTACATCCTCTGATGAACATGAAGTTAATAAAGTTTCCCTCTAATATATCTATTATATGTTAGATTAATTATTTTTCACAGAATCACAGAATCACAGAATCA